>JAQGAF010000163.1:0-71757 GCA_034687865.1 Kryphioiulus occultus
AAATACATTACTAAAATACATTGCTGTATGCATTTAGAAATGTATTTGCTGTGAATGTCTTGCCGCAAAATACATTTTCCAATTTGCATTGCATTTCAAAATGCATTTCCTTTTCATGTGGTGGCATGGACATACGAGGGATTTTAACTATTCCAAAGAAATTAGCCTTTATTCTGCAACAAAATAAAGCTTACTTGACGAACATCCATCAATAATTAATGTACCGCCCACCCTGTAGAATTGATTTTGGGGGTGAGAATATCAGCATAACTTACTTTGGCAAAATGTATGAAAAATAACTGGTCTGATGTGAGCTTTGAGTAGTCCGTAGCTCTAGGTGTTGTCCCTACACTGAGTGCTTCTTTCCACATACGATAAGCCTTGAAAAGACAGGTTCGGGTTATTTAGTGTTTCAAAGGGACTGGGATCGGAGTAATGCAATGGGCAGTTGCCCTAGGACCCCAGAGCCTATTGGCCCCATGACGTTTAATAGCGATAGATCGTTATTTAGTGACGTTAGAAGTGGGACTTTAATATTTATCTAATACTTTGCTTAACCGTCATTTTACCAGTATTTTTTCAAAGATATTCTAAGAATGCACCAAAGATTTTTTGTGAGAATTGTGGGCTAAAATCCACCACTTTTGATTTTGGTTTCCAAAAAATGTCACCAAATTCGCCAAAACCCATCCTTGTGGCTTTTTCTTTAAACACAAAAATTCATAATATCCCTTTCAGTTAACATTCGCAAAATTATTCTTAGAAAAATTGATGCCCAGGTTTTTTATTACCATTGGGGTTCTATTTTTTTTTAATCGCAAGGGTCCCCTTCGTAGCTAACATTTGCAAAAGTTATTCTCATAGAGTTGGCAAAAATAGCGTTACTGTAAGTACAGTGGACTTCGCTTATTGTAATCACATTGGGCCTAGGCTATTTTACTAGCAATAGCTGAATGATTCTTATAGCGAATGACAGGAAATTTCCATCGATTTCTTATGTCATGCTTGTACACATCCAGAACATAATTTAGCTTTACAAAGCTATTTAGGTCTAAAAAATCACGTACTGGATTGCTTACAAATTTTCTGTATGTTCATTAACGAAATTCTTGTATTTTTCCATGTATTGTATTTGAAAATCGTTTGATTTATGCCTCACACCTAGTCAAACTTATTAGTGCTTCTATCATCTCAGCACTTTTTTGGTTGTTTCTCAATTAAGATGTACTTTTCATAAGCTTATTCGTTAACATCAAAATCATGCTTGACTCTTAGACAGCCTGGCAAGTGTCAGATTTAGTCATTGGGGCTGCTATTACAATATTTCCTTCAATGAATATCGAAAATATGCCGAAGAATGTTCGTCAAAATTTTCGATATTCTTAGCGAATGGGACGTCGTTTTAAACATGTTCTTCCATAATTTATCATTCCCCATGTTTTACGAATCCTCCAAGAGGAAAAATGATAACAAAAAGCGAATTGTTGCTTACAGTAACCAGTGATTTTTCTGTGTATTTGTACACTTGCGTTCGGGTCTTTGGAAATTTCGATAACAATAAACGGGTGATAACAACATCTGCGATCACCCCTGGTGGAAAGATTAGTACATGATTACTGTTGATACCACTACTCTATAGTGATGAATAGTGTTTTTTTGGACCACTGATGTCAGTATACAAAAATCAGTATGGAGACTGACATCACTATATGATGATGATGTTACTATGGTTAGTAATATCAGTATTACTATGGATTGTAGTATCATTATTACTACACTTAGTAATATCAATATTATTACCTGTACATGCAAGAAGGGTCATCTGTATTACCAGTCGATTCACTGAATATTTGAAACTGAATTGTTGGATTTAATTAAAACCTTCCATTACATAATCAGTGTTTCCTTTTTAAACCACACAAGATACATATGCTGACATTTAATATCAGTACTAATAGTATAGTGATGGATACTTATGTCACTACAGTCCACACTGTACTAATACCACTAATTTTAATACTGTATACTAATCCATAGTGTTAAGTAGTGATATACAATTTACTGGTATCACCAAAGTATCACTAGTTCCCAGTAGTGTCGGTAATATCATAGTGATGTCAGCTTTGCAACTAAAAAGGTGGATAGTGATTTTAAATGTTTGCAGTTAAATTTAATTGCATTTTTTTTTTGTTAGTTATAAATCTTAATATAGATAGTTGCAATTGAACTATACATGTGCAATAATTTCACGAACTTTGTGCAGATGTACTGGTCATACTAATTCTCGCCAGTATAACTCGTACTGACATCAGTAACAGTTACACTAATATCACCATTTTATAATAATCCATACCAATCTTTACACCAGGGACATTAAGCGGAGTCTACTGAATTGGATTTTTAAGCATTTCGCCAAAAATGTCTTTGTATGGGATTTGAATGGTGAAATGGTTCTTGGTCCTGTTATATTAATTTCGTTCAATTCATCTCATACTGGCTCTGCTTTTTTGGTAAAAATTACCTTAAAAGACGCTCGCACTCCACCAATGTCAGCAACGTTTTCCCGAAGTGTTCTTTCCCCATTAATCTATGAGAGGAGAATTATAAAATAAACCAGTAAGAAAATGGCAGTTCTGTAATTTCTGCCATTTACATATTTAAATGTTGCCAACGGTGACGCGTAATCATTTGGAAATGCGCACAAAATAGTTTTCAAATTTATCCCAAATGACACCTATCCTATAGCTGTCGCAATGTAGCCTTTCGTGGTGCGTTTTCGGCGAATAAAACGCAAAGTCCCTATTGCCATCGTGTACAAAACCCAAAAAAATAAATAAAACAGTGTAAAACTGATTTTGTGAACCAATGCACATGCTAGTGTTCCAAATATAAGGAAAAAGTCGACATTTTCCATGATAATTTGGGCATTTGCATGTGCAGTGATTCACATGCAGCATTTTCATAATGCGATTAGATTGTTCAGTGAAAAGTGCATGTGGCAGGTTAGCTCCAGGGTCAGTTTTATACTGTTTTATTTAATTTTCTTGGGCTTTGTACAGGATGCCAATCAATCAAATGAAACGCGATTTAAACTATTTCGAGTATGCTCTACAACTTTCAAAATGCGACTTGAGGTGTATGAGCAGCAGTTTATAATTTGGAAATGCAATAACTCTTAAAATGAATTCTAAGGTCACTTGACCATTGGATTTTCCACTATAACCCCTCCCTAGTTATTCTGCCTCATCCTGTATATTGCGAGTAGCGCCCTTTATTGTAAAAAAAAGGAATTTTCGTTTTTTTAATTTTAATGTTACAATTTTCATTACTGCAGTTCAGGAGTTATACATGTACAATTCTAGTTGAGCACAACTGTAAAAATTAGGAATCCTGAAGTTCACTAATTAATTTTGAAAGAAAGATTTCTAAAATGAAAAATATTTTTCACTGTATGGACTTTTAAATTAATTATTAACTATATATGGAAACAGTAATGAACTTACACATTGAAAGATACCATTTGATGGGTCTTCACTCGTTCTTGCCAGAGGACAGTAACTGTTGTACTGTCTTGTGACGCATTGCGCAGACATATCATATCTTGCGGTTGTCAGGGAGGACCAAGGTACTGTGTTACTGGATGATGCTAATAGCTTTGAGGCTACAAAATAAATTAAACAAAACTGTTATAAACGATTCTTTATGATAATAAAACATCTCTTAAAACATACTTTCTTTGTCAAATCCATGGGATATTTCATGACCAATTACGGATCCAATCGCCCCGAAATTAGCCTCCCTGTAAATTACAACAAACTTTTAGATTCGATGCACCTTCAATTGTGGAAATAAAGTAGAAACAACATATTCCAGAAAACTCACATTGGCCAATTTGGGTCTAAGAATGGTTCTTCCATTACGCCCACAGGAATATCTAATGAATCAATGAAGTCGAAAATTTTACTTTATTTGAATTTGGAGAAAATGTTCATTTTAATTATTTTTATGTTAACTTACAAATGTCGTTCAGTATGCTGTGATAGTAGGCATTCACCATGATAGGAGATATAACCCAGCTGATAAAATTCACGATATTGTGAAAAAGGCAGAAAAATTCAATTAAATTTAGTGAAATGTTAATATGAAAAACAGTAAAATGACACTAATAAATCTATTCAAATTAAGCAAAAATGAATTACAATAAGAAAAAAATTAAACAAAACAGGAAACTGATAAACTGAAATAGGAAATTATACAAGTGTGATTGCCCTACCTTGCATGATCAGGGGAAGAATTTATCAAGGTAAGCTCTTCCATGCTTAAAATCGTGCTCAATTGCAAAATATTGGCAAAGTGCGAACTTTTGTTGATATTAACCTGGAAGGTGCCAAAAAAAAAAAGAAACTGCGTGTTAACCTTTCTAACTTAACTTTTAAAATAATAAAAGCAAAGTTTTAGGACTAACACCTTATCGTAGTACTTGTCCAATGCTTGTGAATTCAATGCCCAATCAGGAAACCCTATTTTGAGCGTCATATTTCTAAGCTAAAGTATAAAAGTAAAATTTGCTGGGAAAAAGTTGCAAAGTTTTAATTTACGAGGGAAATGATAATTCTAACCTTTGAAACTGCATGGTGCTTTGTAGGAAAATCCATCCAAGTGCTTTCGTTTAATAACTGTTCAAACGCTGTTTTAACCCATTTTGAAATTTCCAATGCCTATTTGGGGACAATAATGGCGAGGAAATCTATTTTAAATAACTACAAGGTGATCATAAAGTCTTTTCCTTATTACAAAAATTAATTTAAAAAACTTAAGTTGCAAGGAACAAATTTTGGAAAAGGTTCAAGAACTAAAGTATTATTTTATATTGGTTAGTTTGAGTACCAGAAGGGGGCGCCATAATCGCTAGATTCGAAAATGACGTCTAAATAGGAAGGCATCCAATATGGCCACTGGTACCATGAAACCACATTACTTTTTCTAAAATTTGTTCCTTGTAGTCCTTAATAGTTTTTTAAATTAATATTATGATAAGGGACAGACTTTATGATCACACTATATTTTTGAAATTCATAACCATTGCAAGGGTTATAGGACATAATTCTTGGCAAACTAAATTTATCATTGACTAGGCAGAATGATTTTTTTCATTCTTTTTTATTAGAAAAACTCACCAAAGCTACGCGTGGTTCATAGTTTGTATTTCTCAGATACATATTTAATACTGCAAATCCTAAAAATCCCTTCACTTCTCTGATACATGTTTCCAATCTACGGCCGTAAATGAAATAAGGAGTTAACGGTAATTCATTTTTGGGAAATATTTAAAATACTTATCTGCGGTTTACTTTAAAAACATTTTCGAAAGCAGCAATGCCAATAATGTTATGTCGGTAACCTCATTACTTTTAGGAATTTACATGTCTTACGTTTTAAAATAGATTAAATGTGTTTCCATAGAATAATATAACAAAATATATTGATCATGCCAACCAAACAAAGCTGATTGGCTGATTAGAAATGAGCACGGTATGTGTGTAGTCTGAACCTACCCATGGTCAATAGGGACTTAGCGTTTTATTCGCCGTAAACGCACCACGAAAAAGGAAATTCCGAAAACTTACCATTATTCGTTTCGTATGGCGTTTTCGTTTCGTATGTTTGCATTTATTCCGTACGAAACAGTAATAAATCAGGGTGACCACCTCTTTGAGTAGATATGTTCCTATACAGGTTCACTCTGGATGCACTAATGCATAGGGATAAAGTGAAGTTAATCCCAAGCAGGTATGACATCACTGAGTTTTCGTTTGAGAATTCGTAGCTTACGAATAAAACCGATTTATTCGTAGACCGAAAGGACTTTTTGCAGAAAACAAAGAAAAAATGGCGGCTATGACGTAAAGTAAACAAGTTTTCGTAGGCCAAAGTTTTCGGCGAATAAAACGCTAAGTCCCTAGTACTGACCACCAGTTTATTTAATTTTTAATTGTCAGTATGAAAATGCCATCAATTTTAGGCAATTTTGATTACTTGAGGGGAAAATATATTGTTACAAATCATCGATTTCGACATTTCCACCACCACAGGCATACGTTTAGAAACCATGTGATCTTTACCCTCATGGTAAAATCAGCTTAAAATCGACAAACAACATGCAGAGGCCATTCAGTCATTCCAAAAAAGAGGAAGAGCAGCAAAACGGGGCTAGTGCTAATGGCCATTTTCGACCCCCGTGCCTCCCTCGAGATGACCATCAGCCAATTCTTCCAAATTCGCCCATTTGGCACAACTGGCGCCCAATTACGCGCTTTAGCGTTTGTAGCAGAACTAAGCGCAGCGTAATGAATTATTGAGAAGTGGGATTTCAGGATGGAACTGGTCAGGCGGCGAAATTGGTCAATTTCGAGCGTCTTTACAAGATTTGCAGGCGATCAATGATGATTTTTCAAGAACGGTGCTATTTTTCCCCTCGCAGTTAATCTCTTCTTCCGGCCACTTTGTAGCGTGTCCAGCGGTGACCTGGGGTCAATAGAACGCTCTTAATGGCCTTTAAAATGACCAGCTTGCTTAGCTGTCGACACGGTCATCGCAGTTTCATCGACCATTTCCGCCACCATGCTTTCAAAGTGACCATTTATCATTCGGTCCGTCCATCGTGGCGAAGAAAAATCATGGCTTGACCGTCGCCCAGGTCGTAAAAACTCAACCAATTGGATGGCCGTCTTCTGCGTCTGTTCCAACATGCTAAATCAAACGTTAAAGTAACACGTTGCACCAATTTTCTAGAAACCACTGTTTAGCAAAGAACCTAATAACAGAGTGTCTACTGGATTTGGTATTGCAAATTTCATGACTATTTCATGACTTCAAAAAGTTTCCATGTTTTATGTCATGAATAACAGCGATTTTCAGAAACATTATCTATCACTGTGGCGACATGGTAATTGATCAAAAACTCATCGTTTGCGGAAATTGGTTACAAATGAAGAATGTAACCCTATCGAACGAATTAACCATCTTCGGGGTGATCGGTGATAATAGAATATTGAAAGATATATTTGCTTTATTCTTTTAATAAAGGCTTTCACAACTTTGATCGTGCTAAATGTATCTTCCAATAATGTAACCCTAATTTTTTATTTTGTAAATCAATGAAAAGACAAAATTTTGATGACCCTGTTAGAGATTTCATGACTTTCCCATGACCTTGATATAAATTTAATTACTTTCCATGACCCTGATGTAAATTTCATGACTATTCCATGACTTCCATTAGAAGAATCTTATTTTATCACTTTTCCATGACCTGAATCTCATTTCATGACTTATCCATGGTTTCCAATACCTGAAGACCCCCTGAATAAGGACAGCGCGTTTTTATTTATTTTCTGGCTTTCTGGACGACTGGACATACAAAGAAGATGGGGTAAACCAAAACCTTCAAATACTTATTCCGCGAGAAGGTTACTTGCAGTAATCAAAACGCCAGCGTCGTTAAGTGCAGTTCTCGAGTGCGGGCCCACTGGGAGTAGGGTGACCAGTGTCCATTTCCAATTAACCCATCTGCGATCCTGATACACGGACAGGGTGAGGGATTGTTGTTGCACGTCCTCGTCCGGTACCCAATAAGACTGGACAGTGATAACACCGGGATTGGGTTACTGTAAACACAGCCCCCGATTTCCGTCATATTTTCATTAGACAGCTACGAGCCAAACTAATCAACTTAGGGGCCGGGGCAGTTTGATTTCCTGGAAACTGTTCTTGGGGAGAGTAAAGACAAAGGAGGTTTGGGGGACGTGAAGTGTAAGACACGAGAGAGGGGAAAGATGAGCCAATCCGATATTATTATTGATAATTTCACTCTTGCTTTCGCCCTTGCTCAGCAAGTGCCTTTCGCTACAGCATCAGGTGCCACAATTAGATAACTCAAAATCGGTTTCAAAATTGCCATTGTAGTATTTGATAGAAAAACCCTTTTGTTCTCAATCTGCAATCAGGTATGGCTGATGGCGTCACGGCCATGGCACAGCTACATTGCACAGCATTAATGCTAGTGTTGTTTTGATATTGCCTACGTTCAGGGACACTGTATTCATTTCCGGACACGAAAGCTTATTAGAAAGTATATTCAATGGACTACCTTTATGAATATCCCCGATAAGAGAAAACCCCATTAAACTGATTTCAAGAACAAATTCAAAAAGGTGCCAATATTCCAAAAAATAGAAAATGAAGGAAAAATACACAAAATAATAACTTGGGTTATGCAAGGTACAAAATGAATCAAAATGACACACAAAATTCAACAATATTATACCTTTCATAACATTGGTCAATTTGTACAGTATAATATTGGCAAATCTATGTATTTGTTCTTAAAATAATTTGAAAATTATATAGTGGGATCATGAAGTCCAATCCACAATACAAAAATCTATTTAAAAACGTTCTAGCTAGTCATTTCAAGCATAGTTCATAGGTGCTGTAATCGCTAAAATCAAAAATGTCATCTAAATTTATGCAGCAAAACCCTTCGAACAAGGTCACTGGCATCACGTGACCGAATCACCAATCAGTGATAAGCGCAAATTCTGAAGCGAGTGCGGACTGCAGATAATTTTGGGCGATTTTTTACAGGACGGAAATCTTTTTCGAACATGTACATGAACCAGTAAACACAATTTCATTATGAACATAGATCCGATATATTAAAAAATAAACATTATTATCACAAAAACAGAAAAGTTTCCATGCACCGAAAACTGGATCAGAGGTAAATCTCGGTTGGCTGGACCGTTCTCCCTTGCCACTGTCCAGCCTCCGTTCCCAGAACCACGACGCAAACACTGGCCCTTCATCCAGTTTCGTACCGACGTCGAAGCGACGCAGCAGCGCCAGATAAGCTAATTAATTACCGGCGGATAGGTTAATATTCTCATTAGGCTAATTAAGCGTGAGATATAAATTACGATGAGGAGACTGAGTCCGCGTGCGGAGAGATTTTACAAGCGCAAAACACGTGTCGGGTTTGCAGCTAACTTGATTAGCATTCGGCTGGCAAGACGCCGTTCCCCTCCAGGGGGCAGGCCGGAAAATCCAGCGGGGGAGGCGGGATGGATTCCCGATATCTTAGGCGGGTGAAAGATGAGCGATGTCAACCCGGGGTCTCGGGTCTCTTTGTTATGCAGGCGACGCGCCAACTTCATTATTTATTTAAAGAGCAATCTATTTGCATGTCGTTGATATGCGCGCTAATAGATTAGGCCTCAGCAGGCCCTTAATCGATCAGGTTACGGACACGGAAACAGACGTAACGAATTTCCGCTACTGACGAACATCAGGGAGGCGGATGCTGAGATTTGGAGAGTTTTCCACTTGCGAAGGGCCGAAAATGAAGTCAAATCACAGTTATACTATCGTACGTAGCAGTCAATTTGCTAAGAATATTCAACAAAAAAACTGTATTTACTTACACGTACAGGGTCCATTCAAAAATATTTGGATTCCATTTAACACATTTTGGCTCGTTGTGCCTTGTTGTGATTTGGGTCGCACTCAAGCTAGGACTTGAGTGCGAAGAACACAAAAAGTCACAAATGCTTGAGTTATTAGAAATGTTCAATATCGACAAGAGCGAGCTTAATATGTGGATGCCATTCGTTCCAACATCGATTTTTTGGCAATTGGTGGCCATTGAGAGCAGCGGGCGAAAGTTAACATCGAGAGAATGTCAGAATATCATAACTCTCGGTGGACTAGCACCTCTCGAGTTAAAACTAGCAAATGGTAGGGGCCTGAGTAGTAGAGCAAAAGCCATCTGCGGTGTTGCAAGATTTTTAAGTTTATTGTTGATTTTTTTCTAAAGTTGAAACTTATGAAAAGTGAGCAAGAAATGGAATTTGGGTAAAAAGTGAGCCAGAAATGAAATTTTGGAAAAACGTGAACCAAATATTACTTTTTAATACTACTTTGAGAGTGCTGCACGAGAGTTGCTCCGCGATTCACTGAGTCTGAGAGTTGAAAGACCTTTTTTGAAATTCTTCAGTAATTCCGTGCTCATCACTTTGACGAACTATCAACAGTTTCTCACAGAATTCAATGGGGCAGGGTTCTGACGTTAACGTCGAGATTTCACACTCAAACTATGAAGAGATGGTCACTATCAAGTGAACAAATCGTCTGCGGTTCTGTCCATGGTTACCATCACCTTCAGCTATCAAATGGACAGCAAACGTAAAGTCCAGTCTGGCTGAAAAGTGGCACTTTCAGATATATGAAAATGGCCTATGAAGTCCTCTCGATGGCAGCTTTCGCTCTCTGCTCTCAATTAGGCACCAAGCATATACAAACTCAAGCTGAAGTTTTATTTTAACAAGCATCTAAGACACTGCAGAGGAATAGCCCATGAAAGTTCGCTATTTAGAAACCATGCTAGCACGGATGTCATGCAGGGCAGCATCACGTAGCTTCACAAGGCACTTCTTTTACGATGGACAATTTCATAAACGCGCCCTCTATACGCAAAGGCATCAGCCAAGGGTGTTCCAAAAAAACATACAACATACCAACTAGCGCTAGCATTGCGCAATTACCTCCGGGACCAACCAGAGCTGGTGTCTCGTATGGCGCGCATAAAACACGAGCAGCTCGTTGGAAATTAGATGCGCTGAATTATTAATTTTTAGGGAAATATGAAAAAATGTCACATTGTTGTCGGCGTGGGCGACCAGTGCACTCAGCACAACGGCGCGCATTAATAACACCCTGATTTTGATGGGTTCCGGGGGTGTCACAGCGAAAACTGTGCGAGGCAAGGGGCCCGAAAAATGATAATTATATTATGATTGTGTTATTAAATTGGGTATGCTTCGGTATAGACCCTGCTTCAAATGTGCACAAAATATGCATAGTTCAACCCCATTTGCCAGGAAGGCAAGAATTACACCTGTTCTATCTGTCGCAATTTACAATTTTTTAAATTTGTTATTGTTTATCCTAACTTAAAGTAAACTAAACATGTAATTTCTTTATTTCTGTTATATAACAGCAGGCAATCACTACCAGCATACGAGTCGTTAGGAGATGCCCACTTTCACACAGTGTCTATGCTGCAGCAGGGACTATTATACAGGGTGAGGCATACAGTATGTCTGGGCCATTAACTCATGCACAAACACATCGTCCGTTTAATTAATTGTGCATGACGTGAATTTAAATTGTGTATGACGTAATTAGGGTACACAACTTTACGATTGAGAATTTAATGTCCCAAATGCGTACATTAGACTAACTTTACGACGATTTATCCATGCATTTCAAATTGGGATTTTTGTCCTATCTTTAACAGTTAAAATTTCAGATTCGCACGCACCAAGAAAGTGACGCGCAATGTTACGCGCAATACGCTTACTAAGATTATCACGTCACGCTCTAGTCAACTGGAAAAGCAGATTTACCTAGCTCCATCATATCAAAAATATTCGAGAAGCACAGACAGTTTCACCCTGCATAGGACAGCCATTGCGTTTAATCGCTTCCGCAAACCGTGCATAATAAATTCTCATAAAATTGCAAAAATGGAAGTTTGGCCAATGCGCCACATTATGTCGAAACCATCGTGCTCATCTTCCATTAATTCATGTTGCATTACAAGCCTCGCCATGTAGAGTGCCTAAATTTGGTCATATCTGGCGAACGGACGATAGCCATATGCCCCAGCGCCGTTACGCTCGTTGAATAAATGCCCTGAGCAGACATTTTTGGGCCGATTCGGCCCATGATTTAGATGGACAGAGGGTGGCAGCATCCCATATGGCTGAATAATTCCCCACTCTAATTCTGTTTGCGAGGGCCATTATAGCCGCCATATTACCCCTCTCTGTTCCCCTCCCCATGCACCGCTACCAAATCGGCAACGAAAATGCAGGCAGCAGCACTTTGCTTAACTCGATTTTCATTGCATCTGGACAATTTCAGTTATGAGTTTTACATGGGATGGACGCGAGTTTTGCATTATTGTTCTCCAAACGGAACATAGCGCTGGCACGAAAACAGACTCCAGATCTTCGTTAGCATCATCGTTAAAGCCTGGCTTCATTCATCGCGCTAGAAATTGCCTTCGCGCGTATTGCGCATCCATGCTGAAAAAGTGACGCCTCTTCAATTCCGCGCATGCTTTTCGATATTGCACCCCCTTAGCATTGCATTCCAGAAGTATCATCACTGGAGGCTTTTATGATTTTGAATATGGTGAAAACTTCAATTATCCGACACTGCTTTAGCCGTCAACATGTCGTCTTGCATGCCAAGAAACAAGAGAGCCACAAAAACATTTTTGGTAGGACTAAAAAAGTATTTTTCCACACAAAGGTCAAAATTTGATGGCATGTACTCGAACAGAGCAGTTTCGAGCACTCGAAAAGTTCTAAAACAACATAAAACTGACAGACTTTTTTGAAAAAATAAATAAATTTATACTAAACTCATGCACATCGTATGTATTTCAAGAATGTATTCCGTTATCCATTTATTCGAATTTCGAATATCCGTGCACGAGGGCCTATCACCAACGCCAGGGGGCAGACCGTCCACCTAATCATGATTCTGATCAATATGCAGCCATGTTTTTCCTAATACAAACACATACCAAACTTTAATAAAAGGACTTTCACTGCTACAAACATGGTTTAGATGACAATATTGCAATGGTGGGATCACTGGAAGCCAAGGTAGTCTTTGCAAAGGAACATTTAAAAAGGGGCGTAATGGGACTGCAACATTCCAAAAGCAGACAACAGCCTGCTACAACATTCCAAAAGCATACAACAGCCTTCTACAGCATCCCAAAAACAGACAACAGCCCGCTACAGCATCCCAAGAGTAGACCACAGTCTGCGACAGCATCCCAAGAGCAAACCCCAGTCTGCTACATCATTCCAAAATCAGACAGCAGCCTGTTGCCGCATTACAAAAGCAGACAACAGACTGATCGGTTGTCCACAATCGGATCAATGTTTCGACATCGTTCCAAAAGCCGTCCATCGTTCCAGAATCAGACGAAATAGCCATCAAAAGGCTTCCGTGTCCAAACTAATCACTGCTCCCAAAATCAATTAGTGGCAACCGGGGGACTTAGGACTATCAATGGCCGTCTGGTCTAATGCCTCACCCCGAATTAACCTCTGCAGGAAAAAGCTCTAAACCAATGGGTTTGGCCGATGGCAATCCATGCAAACCACGTTTTTTATCGTGTTGCACCAACGTGAATTCCGTTCCCGCACGCCATGATGGGCCTTGTGGGGGCCTTCGGACGTCGTAAAAGCCCTCGCCCCTCGGCTCACCCCCTCGGACGGGGGATCGCGTGCTCACCTTTTTCAACCGCTGGTCATCCATCACGTGTCCCACAAGAGCCTTCATGAATATTCCGCCAATTACGCGCTACAAGATGCCATTAAAGGCCCTCCAAATGAAAATGGATCCTCGGCAGATTCAATTCGGCCCCGCTCTGCATACGGCAGGCCAGCCTAGATTTTACGGCTCATTTATGGAAAAGTACGATTGCAAAAAATGCGCCCAATATTGTTAAGTAAAAACCCGTGTCAGAGTCGGTTATTCCCCCTTGAATTTCGAGATTTGCCCCGTTGTTCCACTGCCTCCAGATTGGGCCACTCAGGCTAATTAACCTGGTGCGAATCAATCCACCTGGACGAATTTCATTAGGCAGATTAAAAGTGAATGGCCCGGCTGGGGTCACAAGCCCAGCGAAACAGGGTCAACATGACGACGTCATAAATTTCAAACATTTTCACTATTCGAATTTGATGCTGACAAGTTTCCCTAATTACCCCGTGATAACATGACATCAAACAATACGGTTCTGCTTACTTATTTAACATACCTAAATAAATGTAACGAACATGGGCTATACAATAGAATCACTGTAAGTTGAACACCAAAGGAACACCAAGGAGATGGTCAACATATGGGACGAGGCTTGTACTGACGCAAGATTTTAATTTCGTGTACTGCATGTACATGCACTTACATTTTACAGTAATCATTAAATAATTCGGTACAGTATTGCTAATGAGCTTCAAATTTATCCAGCAATTGCACGTACTGTACAGTAGTACTGGGATTTTAACGCAAAAACCCTGTAATGTACAGTGTACTTAGAAATTTCATTTCCAATACAATAACAAATTTCCCCTATTTACTGCACAAGCCCCCTTTATACTGAAGGAGTTTAAAATTAACTATTTTACCTCTATAGAGACAGTTACAGTTCAGTGGTGTACACAATAAGTTTTGCAAGCAGCCAAGAAATTTAGTCATCCATTACTTTACATGTTGAGACAATGCTGGTCAACATACAGTGAGCAAATGGCTATTGTGAGTCATAGTCCAAGTGGTCAACATGCAACATTCAGAGGTGCAGGTAGTCAAGTTTGGAGGCTCTACTGTACTCTACTGTAGAAACTATTTACATGTATATCTCAACCCTAGTTTTCTAGCATACATTTACAAGAATGACACCTGTCTTTGCTGTCGCAATTTATTATTTTGGATTATATCCTTTTGCTTTCTTGTGTTTAAAGTAACTTAAACTAACAAAAATGTCATTTATTTTTAGCTGCCCATTCGCTAGCACATTATGTGCAGCGCGTGTTAATGATGGAGTCATACCATGAAACCTAAATATTTCAGATCAACAATTAATGAGCAATTCTTAGCAGTAAAGCCATGAAAAATCTTTCGCTATGGGGATTCTCCAGGTAGGCCTCAGAAATAAAGGATGTATACAACATGTAGCAATGACGAATCTTCGTAGAGGGGATGCTCCAGCAATGCATGAAATTTGAACACTGAAACTTAGTTGAGAACGAGAAAATGTCATTGCATCATTCCTCACATGTTATGTTCCAAAGCATCCTTGTCCATCATGTTCAATAAACGTGCTCATGAAGACCACCAGAGTAAGTCACTAATAAACACTGCCACACAAAAGTTGCTTGATCTGCCCATATTCCATCAATTGCCCAAACGAACCAACCTCTTGCAATTTTCGGTTACAGCGCAATTCTCCAAAAGCAGGTAGCGCCGCAGCGTAACACGCAGCGCCACCGCCATAGAGGGAGCATCCCCTCCAATGTCCGCATTTTTAATCCCCCGTTAGCCATGATCTATGCAAATGAGGCGCGTCGTGGGTCCCCGGGGATGGCGGGCGTGGGGTCGGTGGTGCAGGGTGTTGGCACCAGCTGACAGGCGCGTGACACACTGACACGGGCCTAACGCATCCAAAATGGCGGCTAACCGGCCCTGGCGCAACGCAATTAACACGCAGGGCGGCGCCTCGCATATCTCATTTTCCAGCCACAGGTGCGCTTCCGGCGTCCCCGGGGGAATTCCCCTTCTGGGCATTTGCGGCCGCACCCCGCCATCCGCATGCGCCTGCCCCTGGGACGCATGCGGCCCAACAAAGAGGCATGCCCGTTCATCATCATCATCAAGCCCGTCACCCCCACCCCGAATGAATCTAGGTGAAAACTGCGCTCGGATTCACTTCACACATTCTGTAGTCTGCCCACAGCGTATCATAGCCCGGTGTTATTAATCATGTCAACAATGCGTTTTGGCGACACTGAGAATGACGTGCCTCTTTTTGCGAACACGAAAGCGTTGCATGGGAGGTGTGTTTTTGGAGAAACGAATGCATTTTCTTAGCATGATACAGTCGAATGCACGACATTGCAGTGGAGTCGATGGTGCAACATCCTCCTGCATTGCTGAGCCATGCAGCGCCACCATGGGAAAAAACATTATTGGACACTGGTGAAAATTTCTTGTAAACTGTAAATGTGGTGTAAATTAGTAATGAACTTGTATTCCATGACGACTGCTGGCCATGGATATACCGTATATTACAATTAAATGAGAATCCAATTCTGATAGAAAATTTATGGTGTACTTCGGAATAGTTCCTGCTCCGAGTCAATAAGAAGGTTAGCAGTGATTGTCTGGCGGTTAGGGGCAAATAAATTTAACATTACATTGTTATGTTAGTTTAGGTTAGGTTAAATTCCAGTTTTCCAAACCTGGATAAATTAACCAAAATTGGGTGTTTTCTTCGGGTAACTACACCTCCGGAATACACATTAAAATTTACCACCATCATTTTTTCGGCATGATTTTGCTAACAATGTAATGAATATTTCAGCTGAATTGAGTAAAACTTACTTTATGATAGCCGGTAATGACTAGCAAGGACCTTCTGATAAGCAGTTTTGGGTAACAAGTTGTTTCTGACAAGCGGGTTTTGTGCAATGAAGGAAAAAGTTAGGGGAGCTGGGAGTTAAACCAAAAATGCTCAAAAATCAAGAAAAGAATAAAAAGAATAAATTCTGACAGCTAAAGGACAGGTGTCATTCTTGTATACTAGACACGATTTTAAGACAACATATTATGTACAGCAGGGACTACACCGAAGTTTATTCGAAAGTTGCTGACAAAGATGCTCATGCTATCATTAGTCATCATTTTTGGCAGTTCATTCCGAATTACTTCTCGATAATAATCGAGTAGTTCTACGCAGGCGAAATTGGCGTTAAACCCATGACGAAAGTATGGGATGGCAACGATTAACGCTTTTTCGGACACCCTGCTTATTTCAATTTTGGTAGCACATCTGTTTACAGAGGTAGCCAATTTAGCATCAGTTTCGCACCTAGACTGCGTCTGCGATCAAAACCCCGCATCACAACCTGTTTGAAATTCGTGGTTAAACTTGATGGAGCGCCTGAAATCATCAGTTTGCAATCAGTTTTCGCAACCACTTCGCAACCACGGTATCTACAACTCCACCTCAGCGGCAGGGGCTGGAAAACCCGCATTGCTGAGGGGGAGCAAAGCTGGCCTGCTTTAATCGACCTGCCTAAACTGAGCAAAAACGCAAATGCGCTGATCAGTTCCTCCGGATGGCTCCTCCAGGGGCCATTTCCGGGGCCAGGAACCCCGTAACGCGTTTCCATCCGGTCCGCACTTAAGGAGATGGAGTCCAACTTGCCAACTGTCGATAAAAAATGCATAAAACAGGGCATCCAGCAGCCGTGGCCGCCGTTCAATCGAATCCCAATTTCACCGCTCTTCACGACTTTTGCCTCGAATAACTATTTTGATTTCCCTTTTCGCGAAAAGCTGGCTGGAAAAACGCTAGGGTTGAGATTTTTGCCAGCAGCCAAGCGGATTTTACGCTGAGGTGTTTGGGGGACGCTCGTTTACAAATCTGATACACCGTGGCAAGCAGGCTGGCGGCGTGCATGGCAGTCAAAGCGAGTGAATCTGCATAAGTTAGCATAAATCGGGTTCGAATCCGGGTCCTTTTACAGCAATTTTTAGAGCGCATTCGTCGCCAAATAAAGCCTGATTCTCCCTCGGAGAAAAACACGTAGAAAATCAATGAGCACTGAATTCTAGAGTTTCAATTTGTTTCCAAGGTGAAAACCTCGAGCAAATGGTTTCAGAATAAAAATCACGCCAAGTTACAAATATGCACGTTTGAAAAAAAGGGCCTGGAAAAGGTACCACTATTATACTGAGGACTTGTACCAAGGAAAAACGCGACAATTAAAAACCTGGTAGATATACGTGGTGACTTACCACGTTGGTATTTTCATTTTTAACAAAGTGAACAGACCGCTTTGAGGGTTTCTGAACTGGATTGTGGAGCACTTGCTGGTAACAGTGTAGGAAAATGTAACGTGTTCCTGGAACATGGTAAATATACCGAGTTGGAAACACACAGAAACACGTCATCGCGGTTTTTGCAATTTCCTTGTTTGTTAAACTAGAGTTTCGTTTGGTATGTCCTCAGCATAAGAAAGTGGCCTTCTCCTTACGGATGGTAGGTTGGCAGTGATTGCCTGGAAGTTAGGGGCAGCCAAATCGGAATTACAGTGCTGGATTAGTTTAGTTTAAATACCAACAGAATAAAAGGTAAATTACAACAGTCAGGAAAGGTGTTATTCTTGGATGTTATCAGAGTTGCATTATAAATACAGGGTGGCCCAAAGATACGGGAACTTTTTAAAAAGGAAAATATAACTTAAAACTTTGCAAATTATTTTTAACTATCTCACATTGAAGAATATTAATTGGCAATTAGAAATTACCTTATAACAAGAATGGGGATAGAAAATTGACTTATACAGTACTTGGCATTCCAATGATCGAATCAAAATCGTCGTTCACTTCAATGGAATATTCGATTCGATCTTCATAAAAATCGACATTTCTCGATTTTGTAATAATACAATGGGGAGGTGAACAATGTCCTTTAATTATAAAATGCTAACTGTCCCCAAGCATGAGCACGCTGTTCACTAATCACTCCATTGGAGCATTTTCTTGAAACACAAAAGTTACAAAGTTTAAGAGAACAAGCAAGCATTACAAGAGTACGAAACGCCACAAACTTAAGCATCTTAAAAATCCCCATGTTTCCTTAAAAAAGGCTGTGTCTCTTGTTATCTTGTGCCTGGTTCCCAGAAAACACAAAACGCAACTGAGGCACAGGTATTAATCAGATGGAATTTACTACTGTGAACCAATGTTGGTTGAGGGTCATTTGCATTTCCGGACACCCTGTACTCGCTAGGATCTGTGCTGGGATCCCTACTCCGCTAAGTTTATTGGCAAAAAATCTGATTATCAAAATGCAGGGGCAATGCATAATTTATGCGGCGAGCTAGGCGGATGAAAGTCAAATTGTGAATTAAAAAAGAAAAAAAAAGGCATCGAAGATCGGGTTTCGCAACGCGAATGGCTACCCTCGAGCCTATTGCTTCGAATTTTAGCATTCATCCCCCTCCCCCTAAGCCTCCTTTTTTAATACTGACATTTCTAAAACTCATTGAAAGTCCACGCTTCCAGCATCACTTGCTTTCCGAGATTCTTTACCGTGCTTCTCCTTAATGCGCATTATGCATCACCGCCATTACCCCCCTCCCCTCCCCATCTATTTTTCAGTTCATTTGTTTTAAGCCCGGGCTGGCAACCCACATGGGACATTACGGGCGAAATCAATGTAGTTTTATCTAATTTAGGCCCATCCATTTATGATTGCTCGTTTTGGCAAAACCGCCGATGCTGGTGCGCTTTGAATAATTAACCAGGCGGGAAAGGAGGGGGTGCATGGGGGGGTGGGGAACCAAGTTTTTCTGAGGTTTTCAGCACGATTGCACCGTAATGCGGTTACAGCATGCAGGTATAGGACATTGGCTGAGCGACCATCTTGGAAGGGTCAACTGCACCAGTACTGTTCCACGCTATTCTACGTTTGTCAACTTTCGCATACTTTTACAGAAAAAATGCGGCTGGTGCATGTAACTCCAGCAAGCGATCACCTTGATGTACTCTCTGACTTATTTAATTCGTAAAATCCTTCCATGAAAACACGGTTGTTATTCAGGAGAACAGCAAAAATCCAAACAGACTCGAATTGATGGTGTTTCAGTATTAATTTTTACAATAAATAATATTTAACCATTAATCACCAATAGTAGTTTATTGTACGGCTGTTCAACAGAAATAGTCCCTTCTACTTCTCAACTCCAGCATTTGAACATTTAAATGTGGGCTTCTCCTAACTGCTCGTAGGCTGGCAGTGATTGCCTGCGGTTTGGGCAGTTGAATAAATTGCACTTTAAGGTTAGAATAGGTGAGGTAGGTCAAGATAATCGCTAGATAAACTTCGCAGACATCCACATTCTGCACCAGTGCTGTTCGAGGTTTATCAAATTTCGTATACGTTTAGAGAAAACGTGCTGTTGATGCATGTAACTTCAGCAAGCGGCCAACCTTGCAGTACTATCTAACTTATTTAATTCGTAAAATCCTCGCAACAGTTATTCATGAAAACACCATTGTTATTCAGGAGAACAACAAACCAAAGACTCGAATTGATGTTTTTTCAGTACTGATTGTTGTAATAAGTTATGTTTAATAATTAATAACCAATAGTAGTTAATTGTACGGCTGTACAATTCCCATCCTCAGCATTTAGGCATGAGAAAGTGGGCTTCTCCTAACTGTTCATAGGCTGGCAGTGATTGCCTGCGCTTGGGGCAGCTAAATAAATGACTGTTTTGGTTTAAATAGGTTAGGTAGGTCAAGATAAACACAAAATCCCAAAGAATGAAAAAACAAAAAGGAGAAATGGCGACAGCTAGAACCGGTGTCATTTTCGCATACAAGACAAGTAGGGTTGAAATACACCTTTTGAAATACACCCATGTACACTGTAGTACCTTCAAATTAAAAAGCCACTTTTCAGCAGATTTTATACTGTACAACGACCACCTGCCACGAACGACCACTTTTCCGCAGCCATTAAGCGGTATTTGTAGACAGGTTTCACAAATCAAATTTTTAAAGTACGTTGAGTGATGCATTCCCTTAAGGTCAGCCACTTGCAAAACCAATGGTAAATGTTCACAAGGTCTCAATTGAATTGAATCGAGACAGTCTGAACATTTACCATGACCTTTTGCAACATTTTTGCAAATCACTCAACGTGCAACCATATCATGATTAAAAATTAGACATCATTCCACTAGTGGTCAACTGCCAGATTTACTGCAATGAACCATCAGAAACTTGCAACACTGCATTGAGATGCCCAATGTCCAGGCAACTGACCTGAATAAATGCACGTTTGCTATTCGAATTTTTCTCCAACAGCACCCGGGTCCAACCGGGGGCATTTCCTATTGCGAATGAATAACAGGGACATTTGACCTTTAATTCCTGTGAGACCTCACGACCTGCGGCGCTCCATCAGCGAGCTTGTAATTGATAATCGATGAAGTCCCCATCCCTAGTCTGGCAATGGGATGCAGGGTGCCGCCTCCCTCTTGGGATTAGCGCCACCTACCGTCGCCCGGCCCCTTCCTTCGGACCTTATTCGATTACCAGAGCGACGCAAAGCTTCATTGATCACAGTGGGCGTGGCCAGTTCCGGATTTCGGATCGCTTTTTCAATCTGGATTCTCATCGCCATTCGCATCTCGCTAACGGTTAATTAATTACGAGATCGGCTTAAGCGGGATTTAAAGCTCATTTGCGGATAACACTCACTGGTAGCGCCACCCTGCGGAATAATGCGATATCCCCGCGGGAGGTGAGGAGACCGCTCATTGTCATCTGGGTGCAGTTGCATAAAACCCACTTTTCCACCAAAGTGGAACTTTCGATTTGAACGTGCGTTGCATAAACATCTCCTTTCACAAAAGTGCTACGGTACTTTAAAGACCCCTTTCTCTTGCGGTCCCTTTCGACGAAAGTGACGAGCAAAATACATGTATGCATAACATCGTCTTCTATATACATTAACTTGTATACGTTGAGTCCACAAACATGAGCAATAAATTGTGTTTTTAGTTGAACATGTGGTTATATTTTTTACGCAATTATGAATTTTAGTAATTTAAAAAGCCAAAAATGCGAAGTAAATTTTGTTTCATAATATCTGATAACGCTTTGCTGTAAGAAATTTCTAAAATTTTGTGTAAAAGATTACCTGTTGTAGAGTGAACTTCACACATTTTTGACTCATTACTTACATGTAGGAACTTAGGAATTAGGGAATTCATCGATATTAGGAATATTAGGATGGAATTGAATTAAGCGTACATATTTTCCTTTAAAAAATGAACTATGCATTCTTCTAAAATCGGAAAACGACACTTAAACGAATTTCAAAAATCATAACTTTCGAAAGCGTCACTGACGTTCAACTGGTACTTTTCAAAGTGATCCTTTTGGATCGAGCATGCTACTTTACTGAAAAGTAGCACTTTGGCGAAAGGGGCATTTATGCAACTGGATCCTGGCAGGTGATTCAGACTTGACGAATCAGCAAAGTTGATAACATCCAACGCGTTCATCCCCAGGTCCATGAGGTGACCTTTTCAGGCCAACCCACGTGTTGCAAATCTGTTTTGCTCACGGAATCAATAACTTGTTTTACGCGCAGAAATCCCCGCATAAATCACTGACAAACGTCGACGCCAGAAAATCTGTCTTGCAGAAAATCCAACCAAATCTTCTAAGTCGTTTTGCATGCATCGGCAGGCGCGGGGTGCCAATTCCGCCGCGGATTTGCGATACAAACGGATTTCGGGGGTGGTCCCCTTCGTACACCCCACCCCTTCTCGCTCAGGAATTGCTGGCAAAAAATAAAACATGGAAGTGCGCCAAACAGCGACAGTTGTTGAGCGAAAGAGTCACCTAAGATCATTTGTTGGAAAGGATCAACAACTGCACATTGTCATTGCTTTACCAACTCCATGGCACTTAGTCATTCGTGGTGTCTCTGGAATAGTTTCAGTAATTTGTACATGGTTCATACCAAAATTTGCAACTCAATTTCCATGAACTTCCATGACCAAATCTGACTAATTTCCCTGACTTATATAAAAAATGTCACATATAATTCAAAATTAATTTGATCTTCAACACTGCAATTAACTATATTTTTTGTATTATTCTGTCAGGAAGACTATTTTCAATTTAGAGCGAAATCTTCAACTGAATTTCCCTGACTTTACCAGGTTTTCCAGACACTTTTTTGGAAAATTTCCCGACTTTCCCTGACTTAATGGTCAAAATGTCAACATTTCCCTGACCACATTTCATTTCCCTGACTTTCCCTGACGGTATGAATCCTATTGTACACAAGCAGCAGCGAAACATGCACATGTTCATCAAAGGTACATTAGCTAACCTGTCCATTTGTCCATTGAAAAGTTACTTTGTCCATTTGTATAGCTAATTAATCTACACTTTAGATGACTTACCTCCAGCTGACGTGGCCGCTGAGGCCGCAGGGTAGAAGCGTCCATCGAAGCAGCCCAGAAACGGCGAATACCTGGGCACCAAGGGCCAGAGAGGAAGTGAACAAGCTGGTTCTGTTGGATTCTTGAAGAAAGGATGGCACCACAAGCTGCTGCAGTAGGGGAGACCCAGGTGGTTTCCAGTCAGCAGAGACAGAGATGGAGGCGGGAGGGAAGAACTGCTTGTGGGTGGCCCACTGGAAGCTGAAAAGTCCAGAAAAAGATAAATAAATAATGTTTCACGTGATAAAATGACAACTTTCGTCACTTTTTGAATATCTCACAAACGTAACAAATTAAACATCAATACTATACACTACGAGAAAAAAACTAAGGCATGGTCATTTTACTCAAATTCGAGTCGTTACACTTAAATATTTATAAATTCGGGAATTCTCATAACCGATATATCATCATAAAAATTCCTTGATAAAGAAATTAAATTTAAATCTACTGTATGAAAAAGTGCAATGGCAATAACACGCTCATGTGCATGTACACAATGCATTAGTTCATATTACGAAAATCCGATAATAACTTTACGCCTGCTCTGAATGCGCACAAAAGCAGGTCCTTGTCAGGAATACAAGAATGTCCCATCTATCGCAATTTATCCTTTTCTGTTTTGTGCGTATCCTTATAACCTAACCTAACCTATAACTCAAAATTATATTAAAAACTTAAAGTTTCTTTATTTAGCTTACTTAGTTAAAAATAAATTGCCATACACTTACAATGTACATAATGTACTGTATATACTCTATCATATAAAGAAAATCCCGTAATACATGTATATTGTTTGTCAACAATATTCATATATTTTTCACTATATTCGACGCATGTAAAATATGCCCTGCTCCAAATGTACACTTGTCTAGAATACAAACATTTCAACTGTTCTAGCAGTCGCAATTTATCCCCTTTTTAGTTTTGCGTTTTTTTTTGGAGAATCCGAACCTAACCCAAAACTAACCTATAAAAACGAAGTTCATTTAGCTTATTTAGTTAAAATTAAATTGCCATACCCACACATAATGTACTTCGTATTAAGAAAATCCCATAATACAATTTTTTGCAAAAATATTCATATTTGTTTGGCTGTGTTATACATTATGCCCTGCACCAATTAAGCGTGCACTTTTATAGAATACAAGGGTGACACCAGTCCTACTCATTTTATTTTGTGTTTATCCTACCCTAACCCATACTAACCTAAAAACGTAATTTAATTAGCTGCCAAAGCCAACGAGCAGTTAGGAGAAGCTCATCTTCTTATAATGTCTATTACAAATTTTCTCTGTTACACAATTGAACAATTTACTGCATGGCTTCTGCGCATTCAAAAACCTTGAAAAGTCAACTCGAGTGGCGCCATCTACTGACCATCGTGTGCCCTAGTGGCTCTGTTTATAAGCCAATAAATTGTTTTTAATCAGATCAAATATTTGTTCAGGTAATTATTTTCGGCCGCAATCAATGAAAACCGCGGTCCGTTTCAATTTCAAGTCCAATGTTTATTCCCCAGCACTTATTTCCCCCATTTTTAAATCGCAAAGAACGTTGTTTGATTATTCAATCAACACGCTGGGGGATGACGAGAGCAGATAAATGGTACATATGTAAACCCAATAAGGT
The DNA here is from genome assembly GCA_034687865.1 of Kryphioiulus occultus. Lineage (NCBI taxonomy): Eukaryota > Metazoa > Arthropoda > Diplopoda > Julida > Julidae > Kryphioiulus > Kryphioiulus occultus. The sequence goes on from JAQGAF010000163.1 coordinate 24,534, forward strand.
ATTTATCTGATGTGGAAGCAGCAAGAGCGCTCTCGCTATGCACGTTTCATTGACTTATATCCCCCAAAAGGAGTCTTACACAATAATGGGGTCCAAGAATCAATAACCGCATAACTAATCAATGATCACGAGGGGGGATTTACACTCAATACACTCCGACAAGGGGGATTTACGAGTCTCACACACAATGGCAACGGGGAAAATGCGCTACGCCCATAGGTATATAACGTTTTCTAAGCGGGAACGACATATATGAGACACGCATGACTTATTCGTCACATATAACTAAGTACAAACGTCACACAACATAACTAGGCGACGGGAATGCCACATCACGAATGGAGTAAACACAATAGCCTTGCATTTTTCATTGGTCCAAATTCTATGTTTGCTCCAGGGGTTGTCCATTGTTGTTGTCACATTTCGTCAAAAAATGTCACTGCTGATATTAATAACGCCATATTGGAAACGTAACAGGCATACGATAGGCAAACAAGGTGATTTCAACAAGTTTTTGCTTCACTTTTCCCACTCTTGCTCTCGACTCGACATGTCAAAAATGATATCTCCAATAAACCATTTCCAATTAAGAAATCGTGTCTACTTCGCACAGGTTACCTGACCGAATCAGGAAATCAAATTTCCCTGACTTTTCCAGGATTTCCAGACACTTAAAAACAAGCGTCTTTTACTGATAATGATTTTATGTGATTTTTTAGAATTGTAGTGAATTTTTCATCAGAAATGATACTACGCAAAACATTAATGATTAAAGCACATAGCGCAATTTTTGGAAATAATAGATCACAAATGATGAATTTTTGCCCAAAAATGATATTACAAGAATTTGATTTGTTAATATTTGTAACCCCCTGGACCCTTAGACCCCACCACATACAGCACTATTGCCTTTCTACAGACGTCTTATCAATCAAGATTTTTGTGCCACAACAAATTTCCAAACAGTATAAGGATTTACCCTGACTTTTCCAGGTGATATCAATTTCCCAGACTTCTCTATTTTCCAGACAGCCAGACAAACTGTTTACAGGTCTTGAGACGTCATGTTTTTAACATGAAAATGAATTCGATGAGCACAACACGTTTTGAATTAAATGCAATTACTGTATTTGTGTAGGCAGAATTTATAACAAGAAACTTCCAAACACGCCTAATATATGTATTTTATCACGGATTATAACTATAATTGGAATAAACATGTAGAATACGTGCACTATATGGATTTATTGCCTGGTTAATGAATAGTAAACAAGTCATGTGTATATGCTTTGCTGAATTTACATACCTGTAGTTTAATCGTGTTTGATTTCCTTTTAAAAATCTCGCAATTATATTGTTACATGTTTTTGACCTTCAGCTATTTTTTTATTATTGTTAAGGAGCGAAACAGGAGCGTCACGGATTCGAGTTCGAAAACACGTTATTTGAGCACAGCTGCAAACAAGGGCCTTACGTTAGTCTTCCCAGATTTCATGCAATAAATAAATAAAGAATAAAATCACGCTATTACCCAATTTCCGCATAAGAACTACGTCAACAGGCTTAAGCAATTTCGCTGTAAAATAACGTTATAAATGTCGCGTTTACATGAGGAGCAATAATTTTTGGCAGTTAACCGCACCTTGAGCATACTGTGCTAAGGCGAGATTTGTCCCATTTAGAGGTAGACCACATATAAACCTTAAACAAATTTCTGATAAAAAGTGCAAAAAAGCATAAAAAGCAATGTCTGCTATGTTTCATCAGCAGAGCCATAAACACATTACGTCATCAGTTAAAATGGCAACAAGAAGGTCCAAATATCCTAATATTTTCACATGCTTTGAAATGTCAATATTAATAGCACCATTTTCCCACGTTTTTAACCAGATATAAATCTGCAAAACAATTTAAATTTGTCATGAGCTAAATGTATAACATATATGTATTCAAGCTTCTTTTTTACACTAGTTTTAGATAAGTTTATCAAGTTTTCATCATGCAAGTATCAATACGTGCCCCATTTGATGGTTGGTATTTTTGGGGAATCATTTTTTACGTTGTTAGCAATGTTACAAAATTGCTCCATAAATATTTCGACGTAAGCAAATTGTGATCTTGGATAATGTTATCATTCGTTTATTGTTATCAAAATCGCCAAGACCCGAACGCACGTATAAAAATACACAGTAAAATCATCTGTTATTGTAATCAACGATTTTTGTTTGTTTGTTGTTATCGTCCCTCATGGAGGATTCGTAAAACACCAGAAAGAGAAGTTTTTGGAAGAAAATGTCTAAAATAATGCCCCATCTGTTATGGATACTGAAAATGTCAAGAAATATTCTTCCAAAATTTCGATATTCATTGACGAAAATATATCAATAGCAGCCCCAACGATTAAAAATGACACTTGCATGCTGTCTGTGAATCAAGAAGAGCTGACTGATGAACATGGTTTTGATGTTGAGGAATATGAAACGTGCATCTTAGTTGCGAAACCATCAAAAAAGTGCTCACAGATGATCCAATAAGTTTGAACTGATTTTCGAATACAATACAACTGTGAATGAGAATTTCATAAACGAACTCATACAAAAAAATTGCAGGCAAACCAGTATACATGTACAGTATATGTGTTTTTTTTAGCTGTAAATAGCTTTGTAATGATGCATATGTACATAAGAATTCAAATTGCATCAGAGTGACTGGCCGAATCTTCAGTAAAACTTCAGAAAGTACAAATTTGGTTGAGCCTACCACATTTTTGAAAAATTGCAAAACATAATGGGTTTGTGTATTAACACCAATAACGATGTGAACAATAGTGGTTGAAACCACTAAATGTGAAACACTGCATTTTTGCGTAATACTACTTCTGTCAAAATTTTAAGAAATATCCATAATGAACGAAAAGGTGTAAAGAATTTTTGTTGTTGACAAATTTGATCAGTAGCCACCTACCAAACCATGTTTATCACTTAGGAACGACGTAGGCGAATTTTTTTAAATTAACAGAAATAATGGATTTTAATGTACTTAGGTGTATTTTAGTGGATTTTTCATAAGAAATATTAGGAAATGTGAATGGTAATGAAAACGCTGTAGGCGAATTTTTTTTTATCAAAACTAGTTCACAACTACAGCTTTTCTGAGCTACTAATACCAATTAAAATTGCTGAACCAGAACAAATTTCCATATAGTAAAGGAATTTCCCTGACTCTTCCAGGTTTTCCAGACGGCCAGTCCCCATGTTTGTTATCAAAATAGCTAGCCTGGTCTAATGGGATCACATTAGCGGAGTCCACTGACCACAGTAATTAGTTACTTAAAAAATCTTAATTTTCAAATTTTCTGTCAACAGTCGAGATGCATTCTACATAATGTGAACACATGCTTTTCAGATGAGTGAAAAATGCTGTCAACGAGGCTTCAAGCTCCAGCCGCATTTTGCTCGAAATTCGTCCATTCCATAGTGTGCATGGCAAAAGGGAATCTCGATGATTGCATTTTCCTTTTTCCCTCGGATAAACGGCGTTAGTTCCCATTAAATATTAACGAGCCGAGTAAACCTGATGATTACTCCGTGTTTGGTGTACTTTAAATCTGACAAGTGAGCACACGTAATCTCCGAAATATTAGGCCTACGCGCCCAGATTACACTCGGATCTTAAGCGCCGCCCGTAAATCCTTGTCATTATTTGTAAGAGATTTGCCATCTCCGGGGATTTAAGCCTAATAAAAGTTTTATAAATTTACGACGTTTGTTTTAGGCGAACATAGAGGAATGCCAAAATGAGAACGAGCGCATAACGGAAAAGAAAAAGTAGCCCCAGCTCGAAATTAGGCGAACACAAACAAAAGCCAAGCTTATAGAAAATGGCACCGAAAAAGGTAATCTGTCCTCCAAGCTTCACTTATATAGTGTCACAATTACATTCACCCGCAATGCATCACTGTGCTGAAAAAGTGAAGCGAATAGGCAACCATCTTGAAACCTCTAATTACATTCTGAGCAGTTTGCGCTAAACCATGTCTGTAAACCTTTTAGATATTTTAACTGACATTTTAAACGTCATACATGTTAGTTTCAAATAAAACGATTTTTAAGTGCACTCAGAACAATCGAATGATTTCAAACCAGTAAATTAGTAAACCAGTAAATTCAGTAAATTCTGAATATTTTCACCATATCGTTGCAATTATAAAACACAAGAATTATATATTTCAACTCCTATAGTAGACAAGACTAATACGTCCTATTGCTGGTGGAATTTATCCTTCATTTTACTCGTTTGTGTTTATTTCTGTTTGTTGTGTAATTCCTAACCAAACTAATAACTTGAATACTACCAGCTTATACGAGCAATTAGGAGAATCCAAAGTTCTCATAGCATCTATGCTGGAGCAGGGCAGCCGCAGCAGGGTATATATTCTGTTTAGCACAGCCAGATTCCCTAGAAATTATATTCAGTATAAGTGTAGGATATTTGTTAACCACATCTGGAATTGAACACAATATAATGACATCAACTTTTCGTATTTCCATATTTACTAATTCAGACTAATTATTACTAATTATGACTTATTTACTAAGTCAGTATTTGAAAAAATAGCCGAGAACCTCTTAACTTCAAAGAAAAATGCGTAATAACGATTCGACGCCGCAGATTCGTCACAAATTATATTCTTACAAAATATAGCACCTTCCACGAAATTGTTAAATGAAATAAAGATTGTCCGTGGTGCACCAAGCATTTTTCTGAGACAATTTTCCAAAGAAGCACGAGACATCATTTCCCCATATAAAAGCGTCGTTATTTTAGCCCCCATCCAGTCTTGCCTGCATTCGATATAGAGGATAAAATCATTTGCAGAGAAATCAAATGATTATCTGCGCCGAATATATATTTAATCAAGGTAAATAGGGTTTTAAGAGCGCCTCTAGCGTAATGTCGAAGATGTAACTCATGCAAACTCTGATTGACATTATTTCTCAGCACTAAAGCGCCGCCGATTGCTTTAGCAGAAAAAGCTCCTTCATGCGTATATAGATAACATTTTACGCAAAGTAAGATTTTAATTAAGGCTTTTTAATGGCGAAAGAAAGCGAAAAAACGCATTACCGATGGGAGCGTTATTCGTCCAAAGAATTAAACGTTATTTGCCAAAGGGTTGACGGAGAAGAACGATGTCTAATCTAGCTTAAGTTGAGAAAATTAAAACGCATTGATTATAGCAATACGCGGGCGAGGGTCGCGGGACTGGCATTAATTGGCATTTGAAAAGAACTCATGATCTGTTGCACCTTCATCCGTTAGTTCCCGTTGAACAGATTATCGATTAACTAGGGGCGATTAAAGATCCCAGCTTTAACTTAGAATGGATCGTTAAATCGAGATTGCACATTAACTGCTCTTATTGAGCGCTGCATGCAAAATGGGTAATGACAATGAACACACTTTGTGAGCTTGCTTTTCACAACATATATACATGTATTAACAACATGTAATAACATGTCTAATTCCGACGATTTGCACCATGCTTTCTATATTGGACGATTAAGAACTGATGTTATAACTGATAAGACATCGTGATAACAAAGCGAGCTAATTTTTGATGTGTTAAAAAGTCGACATATTCGAAACATGAGAAAAACAAATTTCTAACTGCCTAGAGCGCTGCATGATAAAATGCATAATGACAATGAACACACTATTGTGAGCGTGCTCTTCAAGACATTATTTAACAAGATGTTATAACATATATATAACTCGGACCGTTTGCACCATTGACAATAAAGAGCTGATGTTAAAATTGATGAGACATCATGACAACAAAGCGAGCCAATTTTTAATTTCTTAAAAAAATTAACATGTTAAAAACAGGAGAAAAAAACATTTCAAGCTGCGATTTTTATTTATTTTTGTCATAAGTTTTGAACATGCATGTCCATTTTTTACAAATTAATAGTTGAAAGTTTTATTAAAAAATAAAAAAATGTTGGTGCGTATATATGAAAATAAGTTTTCTTTTAAAAATGAGAAAAAAACATTTCAAACTGCGATGCATGGTTGTATTGTAAATTCATGTTGATAAATTTTTAAAATTAGCATATTTTCGTATTGATGCACCATCATTGTATTTATATTTTAATACAACTTTCAACTATTAATTTGTTAAAAAATGAACATGTTCAAAACGTATGATAAAAACAAACATTTCGTGTACTGCATACATGAGCATGCATGGTTGAATTTTTCAAGTTGATAATTTTTAAAAGTAAACTTATTTTCATATACCGGTACACGTACCATCATTTTTTATTTTTTTTAAAATAAAACTTCCAACTATTAATTTGGAAAAAATGGACATGTTCAAAACTTATGACAAAAATAAACTACGGTAGCTGAGCATGCATAGTTGTACTGTTCAAGTTGATAATATTTGTAAAAGTAAACTATATTTTGGTACCATTTTATTGTTTTAATATGTTATATATGTATGTGACGGATTACCATTCTTTCTATTAAATCGTCAAAGAGGTTTATCAACAGACGTTTACAATCTCGTAAATGGATCATCACATATGACGCCATGATAAATTGTTGACGAAGGATTAAAATTATGAGGAGTTTGGTGCATCAAGGCTACGTTTCTTATAACATTTGCAAGAATGCCGGGTAAACAAACGAAAATTTTGAAAGCAGTTTTGTCATCATTTAATGAAATAAGAGCCGAACTGAGATTTGATAAGGGAAGACCCGCAGGCAAATACTTAAGTCTCAGCGCACAATAATAAATCGGATTACATTCACCAACTGCGTCCTTATTAAATTAACCATATTGGACTTAAACAGAAATCTGGCATTTTACATTTGGAGATTAATACGTGCGGAAGAGTCGTATAGCAATAATACAAATTGAAAAATAATAAACCAAGATTCAATGAATTTTCTAAATTGAGATAAGTTTGTCTTCGCTCGTTATGCAAACTGTAAAAGGCCTATAAGCCGAAAAGGCCTAGCTAGCACATGGTGAAGGCCTTTACTTTTATCGATTTAAAATCCAATGCGGCATGCGTATACAGAGCGGCACTATACCTATAAATAGGCTTAACTGTTCGTCTATAGCTTCAAATCATTTCACGAGAAAAACCCTAACCTAATCACTTGATGAATATTTGTGCTGGACATTTTGCATGAATACAGTGCATTCAAACGGTGATGATCAATACGTGATAAGCTTAAAATTTATACATGTATGCTGCAGTATAAATTTCATTGTATTTTTGAAATGACACAAGGCATGTTTATTCAACAAAACACTCGTGTAAAACATTAACTAAGTGTTCATATGTATTTCTTGCATGCGCCTATAGTGCATACATTACTAATTGTACGTATGCATGTCTATCTATAATTTACTTTTGTCTCAAAAGATAATATTTGTTTTATTGCCATTAATTAAATTTTTATACAAGCTTAATTAAAATTTAAACACAATGTCTCAAAAATGTCACATTTGCTATTCGAAATCACTTTCGTTCAAATCTTTCAAACAAGTTGAATATTTCTTAAATTTTATTTCTCTTAATTTGTTTGCATGTGTACGTTTATTTTTTTTAATGCGCGTAAATTGACAAAATGAAAATCGAAAATGAAACTTGTGAAAGGATATATTTCGCCCAAATCTTGTATAAGTAAGCTGAATATTTTTGTAAGCAGTTTTTTGTAATTTTTTTGTATTTTTTTGTAATTTGTTTGTTTAAATGCATTTTTTTAAACATTTGTTTAATATTTTAGACCTCTGCGTGTGAAATGACAAAATTAAAATTAATGCTTACAATTTACCATGCATTTATCGAATTACAAATAGATTTAGCGTCATCCCCAGAAAAAAAATTTCACAAAGGCTATTTTGAATAACCTTTCAGAATATTCGAAATAAACAATTATGCGTTGCAGTCTTTCACAACAATTACTATATGCATGTATACAGTTTGCATATTTTATTTATATCAGTAGTTATTTCCGAAACTTGAAATTATTTATACTTGCTACAAAACATCAACACGACTTCGCAAGATGTCAAGAATTACAGACATTTCGCAGAAGAAACAATGACATGTTGGTCTCTATAGCCATTATAGGTATTCAACCTTCGTGTGGGTTGCAGCAAACGCAAGTTTTATATGAAAATTTCATCAAATGCTAAATTATTCCTGGGTAGCCACTTCCATTAATTACCCTAGAATGCCATATTTCACTCCTAACCTAAATTAATGTTGCATAAGCTATCATTCCCACAATTTGTGACACAACACGTCGCGAACTACAACACCCATTCGGAAATTGAACATGACGAAAGCATGTTGTCTAAAAATAATAAAAAAAAATACGCTGCTCATGCTTATACTCTATGAAAAATGCGTACAAAATACTTTTTACCACGTCTTGAGACACAACCACATCAAACATATCAAACATATTTTTGACATTAACGATTTTAACTTGACAATTAAAAAATTTAATATCGATTTTTTTTTTCGTAAGAGATGTACCAAATTTAGATATTTGACATGTCTAACATTTATGACATTAACATGTTTTTAACACGATCATTTAAATTTCTAAACACAATTTTTTTCATAAGGGATGTTGATTCCCGCTTATACGAATGGTATTGAAAGTTCCAATCCCTTTTTTTGACGAATCGGTTCTCTAAAAATACTTAAAAATAAAGAATATAAAACAAAAAAAAACATTACTTGAGGGCGTTTTTTAAATTTATGTTTATTTATTTTTATAAAACATCGCATTCAGCAACCCTAAAATTTCTCTTTTCGGGTATCCTTGTTCAGTAATCTTTATATTACAATTTTCAATTAAATATGTTTTTAAGACATTTAGGAAAAAATATTTGCCAGATTGAATTGAAAAAAACACTTCCTAAATCTTTACTCGTTTTAGTCTCAACTGACATTATGGATCATCTTAACTCGTTAATAAATTCCCGAAGCAGCCTCGGCTGGCAATTACGCATGCATGTAAACATATATTTACTTTTCACATGTTAAATTTCCATGCCTTCACGTGTACCCTTCAACCACCATTTTAAAATTTTGTTTATAGTCATGCGCATTCTCTTCCAAACGCCCCATGGATTACAAACAGCAACATGGTTTGTAATCCTAAACCCCATTTGCCCAAGTCAAAAAATTTGCACGCAAGTGCCCTTGTAGAACTGCAGCACGCAAATGTCATGTTAAATAGAGCAATCAACATTTTACACGTCATTGGCATACATTACATTTCCTTAAGGGCACTTGTGGCTTGGCACGAGTTTGCATTTGCCATGGAAGCTGCATAGACACACATCGACCATGTCAGCGCTGCAAATGTTTTCAGACATTTTGCAGTATGCATGCAGGTGTTATTCAAAGTTTTTACTTTGAACATATTTTCCATATGTCAGTACCTAGGTACAGGAAAAACATGAGCCACTGTCCTGCATGCATACCTTTTGATTTAGGACCCTTCTGCTCTTGTTCTGCTGGCGTACAGAGGTCAAACAAAGATCTACAAATGTATAACTTACGGTTAGCAGTGTCCCTCGGCTGCTTGGGGGTGACCACCCTGAAGGCGCTCCCAACATCGCCACCAGCCGTCGCCGGCTGCATCCCACCGGCGTCGCAGTCGCAACAGCAATCGCCGCAACCCAGGTAACCCAAATAACCCAGACTTTTGGGATACGAGGCCAGAGCTGAGTCAAAAACGCGCACACGCGTACTCCTCACCACATCAAGATCGAGATCGTCTGCACCACCAAATCTTCTGATGGTTTTCTTCGCAAGAGTCTTTGACAGCTATTGAGCCGAGTGTCTTAAGACCATCAGATACGATGTTCCAAAATCCCAAATAGGTTTGTGTCATGAAAGGCAATGAGTACGGCACCGTACGTAAGAACGAGTGAAATGTAGTCCTTCGGCGCAATCTATGGTCACCTTTGGACACTTTGAAATCCTTCAATATCGCCTCCGAACTTCATGTCTTGGTGCCTTGACACTTGGGCATATGTCTTGGAAATGCTTGGCCTTGGCACCTGGAGAATCAATGACAGCTTGGTGTCTGGAATCTTTGGCCTCTTGGTGCCTGGAGAAACACTGACAGTTTGATGTCTGGAATCTTTGGCTTCTGGGCGTCTGGGAGGTTGTTCCTTGTGCGTAAACTTTCCAAAGTGCTGTTGTCGTGCTTTCGCAGGGTCACAGTTCAGAACAACTCTGGCCTAAAAGTCATTTGTTGTCCTATAGATTTTGTTCACCAAGTTTGAAATATTTCAGATGTTTCGCAGTTTGCGCTGATGACAAAATTCAGTGTTGGGAAGGATTCCAAGTTCTTGCCATACAGCGTTGGGCGCAACAAATGGCTGGGTTGTCAAGTTGGACCTAGCCTGGGGCCCCTCAGATTGAAATTTTGCCAAATTTTAGTTTTCTTCGAGTTACAGGAAAAAGAGATCTTACAGCAAAAATCGCCAAAAAATGGTTACTTGTCCGAAAAGCCCGCAACTTGGGTATCCAGAGAATCCAGAAGGAATGTCTTGACGTTCAATGGCGAAAATCCACGATCTTGACGAAATGGCAAAATGTTGAGAAGTCGACATGCCCAAGAGTTGATGCCCCAGAAAAACCACGAACAAAAATCACTCCAGCCTGATCCGTTTCAGACCTGTCCGTACTTCCGGCGCAAGGTGATCAGGCAGGGGTCTGAGGTCACGGGGTGTCCTTGCAGTGTCGCTGAGTCTTCCAGGGAGTCAAAGTTCGAGAAGTTCACTGGAGTTGAACTGCGAGGCACGTGGTCGGTGGCAGCGGCGTGACTGCCGTGCGTCCCGGCTGACAGAAGCGTAGAAAAGTCCTGACAAACTGTCGGCACGAGATGCGGATGCTGGTGGTGGGCGTGGCCGGCGGCGTGTGGCGACCAATGGGAGGCGCCGAGTTCGTAGCTTCCGTGGGCGACGACGCAACCAAAGGGCATCTTGGGGCACGGCGTAGCGAGCGACCTCTGGTGGAGGAACGGAGCGGCTGAGTCAAACGCAAGCAACCCCCGTCCCGATAAATTCTCACAAGTCAGCGCAATGAGTTCCACGCGCCAGTGTCACCCCCGACCTGGGTCCGGCCTTTGGCGGTTAGCGCCACCTAGCGACACTCGCGCAAACTTCTCCATGTCTGGGCACCGCTTTCAAATCCGATTTGCGATTTGAGCGGCGTTTTGAAATGTTATCCTGTCTTCGCTATTGAATTATTTTGTTGTAATCAACAGAAAGTGGTTAGGGATTAAGCCTTCGCAGCTTTAACAATGCAGGTGTGGATGACCCAAACCTACGTGTATTCAAGCATCCTGTATTCTAATTATCACATATTTTACTTTGTGCAAATTATTTTTTCTAAAAATCAAGTTATATCTAATGCCCTGAGAATATCCCCATATTTCTACAAATTGAAGATGCCATAGTTAAATGTGGTGCAAGATTTGTTATTGCATGTGACTGATAATGAGCAAGACGCTCATTTTACCAATTGCCCAAATTTACACATACTCATCGACCTAATGAAAACAGCACAACATTTCCAAAGGGAAATTTTCGAGTAATATTGCAAAATTTGTGCTGTTTTAACAATGCAGATGTAGACGGCCGAAAATTATCCAATTCAAATTATCATATATTTGAATTTATGTAAATTCCTTTTTCTAGAAATCAAAGTTCTTCTTGATGCTATAAGAACATCCCCATATTTTTACAAATTGATAATGCCAGAGGCAAATGTGATGCAAAATTTGTCATTGCATGTGACCAATAATGAGCAAGACGCCCATTATATCAGTTGCCCAAATTTACATAGAGGCCTACTCATCGACCCAATGAAAACAGCACGACAATTCCAAAAAGAAACTTTCCAGTAATATTGCAAAATTTTTGCTGTTTTAACAATTTAGATGTAGATGACGTAAAATTATTCAACTAAAACTATCGCACATGTATATTTTAATTTGCTCAAGTAAACTTATTTTTGTTGCTATGAAAATCCATATTTTCGCAAATGGAAGGTGTGATAGGAAAATGTGATGCAAAATTGGTCATTTGACTGGAACAAGAATCAGTAAGCAGTCCATTAGATCAGTTGCCCAAATTTACACATAATGTACTTATCGACCCAATTAAACCTGCACAACATTTCAAAAGAAAAAATTTTCAGTAACACTGCAAATTTTTTTGGTTTTAACAATGCATATGTAAACGACCTAAAATTATTCAACTCAAATTATCATATATTTTAATTTGCTAAAGTAAAGTAACTTTTGTTGCTATGAACCAAATTTTGCTTGCTGTTCTGATAAAATCCAAACATTTACAAATTAAGCTTTCATAGGCAAATGCGACGCAAAATTTGGTGATATTGGATAATCGGTAAGACGTCCATGAGATCACTTGCACAAATTTACACATCCTCATCGACCCATTGAAAACTGCACAATATTTACAAAGGGAAATTTTCCAGTATCTTCGAAAAAAATGTTGTGGTAGGTGTGCGCCTTTGTTGCTTGAATTGTGTCCATCATCAATAGGAAGCGCCATTGTTTGGCATCTAACGCAACCACCTAATAATTATCCTCCGACAGGCAATGAATAGTTTAAAAAATAATGCGAACGGTAAATACAAGACGAGAAAATTTGCTGAAAACAAATCGATTCCAGATGCAGTTCATTTTTTGGAAAACGTAGCGTGCATGTCAGTTTTCGCATTTTTACAGAATCGCACGATACAGCCCAATTTTAATAATTTAAAACTGCCATTTTGCATAATATAAAAGGCGCGATTGACAATATCGATAATTAGGTAGGCAGCTTGAATTTTTAATGCGGGATTTTAATGAAAAATTGTAAAACCGAAACGGTCATGCACGAGTTTCATAACGATTTCTGCAGAAAATGGGGCACAATGATTTCAATGATTGACATATTGGTCCCATTCAAAACCGTTCATTCAACAAACAAACAAAATTGAAAATATAATTCAACAAAATTAATATTTTAACAACAAATAAATAAATAAATAGCCTTTCATCATTAACCAATGCTTATTCGACAATGCTTGGTATTTGACTTTAGGTTCCTGTCCTACTTAATTTTAAAAGACTGAATTCTGCAGTAACTAATGGACAAAAAATTGCAGCATTGCGGGTACTGGCTTTAGGCTGGCCTTCCACACTATGTATACATGTATATTGTTGTGATTTGGGTTGCGCGATGCCAGTTAACGCACAATCAGCAGTAAACGTCCATTAAAAGGATGATGAATCGAATTTCACCATGGAGGGAACAAATCCTACCATCGCCTCATTTGTCCGCAGTGTAAAAAGCATTAATCCCGCATTTCTGTTGTGCCAACAAGTGGTCAAATTAGCCTTATTTCGAGATTGCCTTTGGTGAAGAAATCATTTCGGATTACGACCCAGACGCCAGATTAGAAAAGGAGTAAATGGGATATTAGATTGAAGCGCACAGCCGAGCATTCCTATTTCCCATACAATAACTACGGTCCCAACGAGCCTATTATTAGCTCAATCATCCAAAGTTTTGCTTTTCTTCCCCTGATTCCTAATTATTTTCCTCCATTACGCCCTATTTAATCGGCCAATCCATGCCGTGAATGAAATTAAACTGAGCAAACTAAATAATAACTTTGTTTATTAGGAGGCTGCATGGTCGTCATCGAAGTTACGGTTAATGAAATTGCCGGGTCATAAAAACAACCGAAAGCCCATAACAAAAAAGTGGAAAGAAAAACCCCTTTCCCCGAAACGCACCATGTCAGCCATTTGTACTAACCAAAAGCGTTGTAATTGCTGGTTCAGGGTGTCTACTGGATTTGGTAGTGCAAATTCCACGAGTTTTCAATGACTTTTTCATGACATCAAAAAATGTTCAATGCTTATTTGAATATGGAACCGTTCAATTTTTTTCATCACAAATAATGATTTTCAGAAACACCCTCCAGTCCAGCAATGACATGATTATTGGCCAATTTTGCGAAACTGGATGACAAATAATTAGTTTTAACCCACATTTTTATTTTGTGAATCAATCAAAGGCAAATTTCCATGATCCTAGTGTTAATTTCACGACTTTTCCATGACTTCTACGGCCTGAATTCCATTTCATGATTATTCCATGACTTCCACGACCGGTAGACACCCTGTTCAGGTTCATAAACGAGCTAAGCCAATGTTCTGGGTGCTAACAATCCACCTTTCCCCAAAATGCACCATGTCGGCCATTTGTACTAACCAAAATCGTTGTAATTGCTGGTTCAGGGTGTCTACTGGATTTGATATTGCAAATTCAGTGACTTTTCAATGACTTTTTCATTGCCTCAAAAAAATTTTCAATGCCTACTTGAATATGGGACCGTTCATAATTTTTATCACTAAATACTGATATTCAGAAACTTCCTTTAGTACAGCGATGACCTGATTATTGGCCAATTTTGCGAAACTGGTTGACAAATGACTAATTTAAACCCAAATTTTTAATTTGTGAATCAATCAAAGGCTAAATTCCATGCCCCTAATGTAAATTCCACGACTTTTCCATGACTTCCATGACCTGATTTTCATTTGATGACTATTCCATGACCGGTAGACACCATGTCCAGGTTCAGAAGCGAGCTAAGCTAATGTTCTCGAAGATAACACTCCACTTGTTATTTGGATTGTTGGATTTTCGATTTCATTTATTTTTCAATCGAATTTCGGGATTAAAAAGCATACAGGTACTCAATTTAAGGGGAAAATTTCGCGTGCTTACATTAATGAACACACTCCCAGCGACGTCGCTTCATAAATTTCCTTATTATATAATTTCAGATGTTAATTCATCTGATGGCCACCTCCGATTTCCCCCCTCATTCACGTTCATTTCATATCCCGATCCCCCTAGCAATTCCCCTTTCGTCAACACGCGTTACACATTTGATGGCCCATTAGGTAATTGAATGAGGAGATATTGGTCCGAATACAAATGCATATATGGACAATCCAAACAAACAACAACAGGAAAACAGCGGTAGCATTAGGAAGCAGGGGGCAGGGGATGTGGGGGGTGAGCAACGTTAAAGTCGAAAAACGTGATGAAACCACATACAGTATAATATCGACCGAATGACGACAGGTGGCGCTTCAGCTTAGCCTCTCGCAAAATGCAGCAGCGCCATTGCTATTTTAAATACTTGAAAATCAATTTTTTTAAGCAAAAGTTTTAACATAGCTAGCAGCCAAATTGCACGAAATCACGAATATAAAAATTTAAAACCATTTCAAAAAAAACACTGTAGGATTTTTGTAGCATCAATGAAATAATTGGCAGAGATCAATTATCCTTTGAATTTGTCAAAAAATTGTCAATTCATCGACACCAGCAAATTCGAGTGATGAAATAATATTACAAGAAAATTCATCACGAAAAACAAGGACAAAATATTCATCAGTTAAAGGCCTGGACGTTTCGAAATTCCCCATGAACATGTATTAAGTGGAAATTCGATAAAATGATGAAAATTTCACACAGAAAGTTGACCACCTAAGTAACTGTCGTAAACTGGTCAATACAAGGAAGTGGCCAACATACATCATGGAGCAAAGCTTGTACTTATACAGGATTTTTAATTGTGTGGACTGCATGTACTGCATGTATTTACATTTTACAGTAATCATTCATCATTCATGAACAATCTTGTTCAAATGTTCATAATACAGTACCAGTATTGCTAATATGCTGCACATTTATCCAGCAATAATACGTGCAGTACAGTAGGGGTACTGAAGCGGTTCAAAATGAGCTCTTGAACCTCTATAGAAACAGTTACTGTTCAGGACTGTACAATATACGTTTTGCAAGCAGCCAATAAATTTAAACATCCACGACTTTAAATGTTGAGACCATGCTGGTCAACATACAGAGTAAGTCATAGTCCAAGTGGTCCACATGCAACGTACATGTACATAGGTATAGGTGGTCAACATGTAAAGGTCACTTTCCATTGAGTTAATGTGGTGACCAAGGGGAGGTGGTCAACGTTGGAGGATCTACTGTATTTAGCAGAAATGCGCCAAAAATCCTCTACGAATGACACAAACTCCATTGTGAATTAAATTCCCAAACTAACTATAATAACGAAGTCCGAAGTTTGTTCAGGCTTATTCCGACATCAAAAATAACAAGATTCCTTTAGATACCCTTCCCACTAAGTCCTTAAGCGATTCTCCAAAGTTCACTGGACCCCTTTCCAAATTCAAACCTCCACATTCCCATTTCTCTTTTCAAAAAACCAACCTCTATAATCAAGTCTTCGATTACAGGAGCGAATGCAGCTGATCGATGCTTAATTTCCTTAATTATCCACACCCTTACCACCAATTCAATCTTCGGACAAAGATATGTCTCGGGAATCAATTTCAAGAAACTCGTCCATAGCTATTTGAGCATTATTTGGCAGAATAAATATTTGAATTTCACCTTCGCCCCGCCCCTTTATTCTCCGGCCCTATACATTACCAAATTGACAGTCCATTTCATCGAGCCAAATTTTGGACAACTTTATCTTCGGCGTACATAATTGCCGGCTTTCAAATTAATAAGCCGCTTTCGCCTTTTTAATATCCATCTAAAAAGTTGCGATGATATTGCCAACCGGTGCCCTAAGTGCAAACGGAAATGTTTGCTCAAGCGTCAATCAATTGCTTTAGAAGGTGGAGAGCATTATAAATTGATGGAGTAAGCAATAAGTGATATATTCTAAAGCAGTAGTAGAAAAAAAGAAACCATAATACAGTACAAACAAATCAACCAAGGCGCACAAGGGATTACAGGGTGCCTAGGAAATCAGCCCTCAACGTAATACCTTCGAGCAATGTCAAAAGGAAGTAGAAACAACAGCAGTATAGAAACAGAAATCCAATTTTGGACTTTTCAGGCACCCTGGATTAATGCTTCTAAAACTAGGTATAGAGCCCAGAAAACGGTCATAAATCCTCGCCAAATCTTTGCTGATGGTTCCCTCTCCCTCAACCTAATAATTAGCACACCTCAGTGAGCTAACTTAAAACTAAAGCTGCCATAAATGGCACTTTTAGCGTGCTAAATGCACGCTTCATTCGGCGCTTCGCTTATTAGAGGCTAGCCGAAGCGCCACAGATTCCAACGTCGTTTAACGACAATTGGTGCAACACATCTAATGAGCAACTTAATGAGGCGTTCAGGCGAAAATCACACCGCGATTTTCTTCTTTTCAGGGTCTCTCATCCGCGATCTGGGCTCGTCAAATCCACCGATTAACGAAATTAAAATTGCGTTTGAATGAAACTATGGGCCTGGGTGAAAGCATTTTATTGCGATAGGGATCGATACGGTGTTCGACACAGTGGTTGTTCACATTAAAACGACAAATCATATTATCAGCGCGATAAAATGCAAGGAAACAAAAGCGAGCAAACAGGCATTGCACTGAAACTAGCATGAGAAGCCAACATATTGCAGATGCCCGAAAATAGTTGACACCATCATGGTCAAAGGCGAATTTCTCAAAAATTCTTAAGAAAAGTAGGTAGGAAAAACTACTGTGTATGACAGCTCCAAAAGTGCACAAAATATGTACATTTCAACCCTATGTGTCTTGCAGACAAGAATGTCACCCGTCCTAGCTGTCTGAGTTTTTCTTCATATTTTCTTCCTTTTTGTGTTTTTCTTCAAATAACATAACTAAATTCAGAATTTAATCTATTTTAAAACCCAGTCTTAACTAACCTAAAAATGAAATAATTTCACTATTTTTGTCTGCCCTAACTTCAGGCAATCACTGATAGCTTAAGAACTGTTAGGAGAAGCCCAGATTAGGCGCCTATGCTGGAGACAGCATTGCTTCGATGTGTTTATAATTGCATGGATGTTAATTGGTGAATAGTCACCCACGCCCTCCATGCAAACACACTGCAGTGCAATTGCAAATTTATAGTCAATTAGAATGCTCTTGGGTTTTCAAGGAAACGTACTCTCAGTAGTTGCATCGATATAAAAAAATACTAAGGAGACGCACTTAAAAACGAAGTGCAATCTGCATTTCTGGTAGCATTTACTCAAAATTTAGAGTTTGGCATTCCGCATTACTCGCATAAACATCATGCAAAAAATATGAAAACATCCGAAAAATTCACTATGAGTTAGAAATACACGTAAGCTTAATGCAAAACGATATCTTGTACCCCAAAGTATAAAAAACTCCCTGCTCCATATGAATGTTCCAACCATAAAAAATTAAACAAGAATTCTCTAATTCCCCCATTCCACCCATGACCCTTCTGGCAGACACATTGCAGTGCAAGTACAAATTTAAAGTAAACTTGAATGCATCTGGTTTTTTCAAGGATACGAAGGAAAGTACACTTAAAAATCCATTGCAGTCTGCTTTTCTGGTAGCATTTTCTCTAAATTTCGACTTTGGCATTCCGCATTACTCGTATAAACATCATGCAGAAAACATGAATATGTCCCAAAAATCCACTATGGGTTGGAAATACATGTAAGCTTAATGCAAAACCGATATCGTACCCCAACGTATAAAACTACCTGATCCATATGACTGCTCCAACCATAAAAAAATAAACAAAAATTCCGGAATTCCAAAAATCCACATGTGTGGTAACATTAATCCCTGATTGTTTCTTAAAAGAGCAACTGCTTGGGAAATCATGAAAAAAAATCACGTTAAAGCCAAAAATGCAAGATTTTATGGAAGTTAAGCTAACATCAACCACAACAAGATTAGCCTCAACCATTCAGATGATCACGTTCCAAGGGAGAATCCCTAGCCGAGAGTTGACCGCCATGAACCGAGGTGACAATTAGGACGTCATTTCCGCTTGGTCTTGTTTTTGCTGAATGCACGTCGATGTGGAAGGGGGTGTTCGCGAGTAACGTGGGGATTAGGAGAAATTATTGTCGTCCTGATTGAAACAGTCCAGGCCTCCCTTAATGCCCGGCACGCACCATAACCCCCCCAACGACGCTCCCAGCGGCTGCAATGTTCCACAACGAGGATAATTAATTTGGATGAGAGTGATTGCCAGTAGCCCAGGCTCCCAATCTTCTCCTACTGATTTCCTCATTCAACTACAACAGCATCAAACGCTGTCACCGCCTGCACCCATACTGCACGACCAACGTCGTAAAGACGAAGCGCCGTGGCCTGGAACACAAGTCTGACCATCAGGGATCAAAACCCGCACAATGGACAAAACAACATCATTTAACAGCCTGTCCTTAATTGTGCCAGCAATTATAATTGCGCAACTGTCATTCGCTTATCTTCTCATCTTTTAATTTAAATGGAGTAAAGGGTTACTCCTGACATCGCATGCAGTCACATCTCAAAGGTGTGGTCGCTTTTTGGGTGCTGCAAATCCTTTATGTCCCATCAGATTTACTGTGCGGAAAAGGGGTTCATCAACTCGCAATTACTGTATGCCACTAATGCGCCTGAGTCATTTTGCTATTTTTCAATCATGTCAGTCCAATTATCACCACATCAATCAGGGTGACTTGCCGAACTTCAACCAAATTTCCCTGACTTTTACAGGTTTTCCAGACAATTTTTGCAAAATTTCCACACATTTTAAAACAATTTTTTTTTCGAATTTAACACTTTTACATTAAGCAGGGTCAAAATTAACAACGACGGGGGATATTATTGTTGTTGAAACCACTAAATTACTGCATTTTTGTGGGCTTTTCCTTTTTTTGAAATATTAAATATTAAACAAGGAAATGCAGTGAGCACTTTAAAAAAAAAATAGAATTCATACAAAAATTTGTTAAGTACGAGCATATAATTTGGTAAGTTACAGCCGCCAATTTATCTTTAGAATTGTCGAACAGGGACCATTTTTAAAAAAAAAATACCAGAAAAAAATGGATTTTAGGTGTTTTTTTTATCGATTTTTATAAACCAGATCATACATGTTGATGGATTTTCCATACCAAATGTTAGGTCATTTGTTGATGTCAATATTGAGAACAAATGCAGCTTTTTATTGTCTTTCTGCAACTTCTTATCAAACAAAAGTATTGTAGACAACAAATTTCCAGACATAATATGAATTTCCCTGACTTTTCCAGGTTTTCCAGACGGCTAGTTCCCCTGATCAATGGCTGTAAATTAATTAAGCGTGAAATTTCCAAAATCCAAACTATCACACCATCAACAATAACATGAAATAACCTCAAGTAACCTCACATTTTACATCAAATAACCTCAATTACCTCAAACAACCTCAAATTTTACATCGATAAATTAAAATTTTACCTCAAATAACGCCAAATTTTACATCAAATGACCTTAAATTTTGCATCAAATAACCTAAACTTTCACCTCAAATAACCTCAAATTTTATATGAAATAACCTTAATTTACCTCAAATAACGTCAAAATCTACTTCAAATATCCTCAACCAAATTTTGCCTCCAGTAACCTCAAATTTTACATCAAATAATTAAGTGTGACGGACTCTCAGTTATGGTTAGTCCGTCTCTTACATACTCAAATACCTGTATATGGTTTTGTCCACGTTTTCGTATGCGCATGCGCACTAACTCCAAAAAGCAACCCCATTCTTTGATTGCTTTTTTGGGCGCCATATTTAATTCTCTCCCATTTATCTGGGGCAATGATAGATGGGCTCTCACACCGCGCTTTTTAGGGCTTTTCATAACGGATGGCTATGAATATTGGTTCATTAGGTAACATATGTATTCATACGCTACACAGAAGCAGCACGCCCTAACATCCCTATCATCGCATTTTGCATACAAAAAACATAAGCCAAAGGCAATCAGCTCCACCGCCTGCTCCGGTTTTAAAATATCGATAGCCAGGAGACCCTCTGATTAATATTTTGATCCCCGGCCCCTCCGCATCATTCGCCTAATTTAACCTTTTTTATGAGTTGCCACCTATTGCGAGTAAAAAACGGGCCTATTTTTGACAAGGCTATTTGTACGAGCGCGCTACGTAATGGGCCTCATTGGCAATCCAATAGAAGCGCTGTAGCTATTTGCCACTGACAACAACTCCCCATTCCAAGTGAATGGGATAGCATTATTATGAAGCTGTGAAATATGGGAATTGCACACGCTACTCAAATTTCCCCAATGATTTCGTTTTTTTAAAGTGTTACACACGCTTAAGCCACTAGGAGCACCTTCAAAAATTGAGGAGTCTTTGCCCAAATGCAGACAAGGTACAAACCCTTAAAATTTTTGGAGATTAGATGTACAGTACAAGTATACCAATAAGCTTGCTATGGTGAGGAAAAGAGATGACTTTTAAGCAAATCTCTCGGAATTGGCTTATGCAGATGGAATCAGTCATTTCTAAACCATTTTATAAATCATAAATTGTATTCCGATGTAAGTTACTATGAGAAGTGTTGAAAATCACATCTTTTATGAGCACAACTTAAATACCTTAATCTAAGAAATTTATTTTAAGTTTTTTATGCAAGAAAAAGTCCTGTTTAACATGACTTGAGTCGACTAAACTTGATTTGAAAATCAGCAAGGGGTTGCTTGATTCAAGGCACCTCTAATCAAGTAACTTAAAGTACATGTAAGCTGCCAATAGCATTTAAACAGTTTAAGTTACCATAGACAGGCTTAACTTGAGAGTTTTACAGATCCTGGGTGCATGCTTGCAGCATGTCACCCTCAGTTGACAGATTTTAAGGAAGTTCAGCATAGGAGTGACTTGGTTTAAGGGAGTTTTATTTAACGTACAGTAGTGTTCCAGATTGCCCAAAAAAAGGCAGTAACCATATCACATCAATAATAATGAATACTTGAGGCAGTTCTCATACTCAGAATAATGCATGCTGGAAAATCTGACATGTATGATGTCCGTGTACATGTACTGTATACTGATTGTATATTACTGGTATACTACTTGGTAAGACATATACTGAACAAGCAGATACAGTATGAAACGGTAACACATGCATCACTTCACCGTCTGCAATGCCTTGAAGCTTTTGGGTTTTAACTTCATTCCCACTCCAACGACCCACTCCATCTTAAAAAAACTCATTTTGAACAATGTACCCTTCGACATGCCTTACTTTACCTCATACATTCGATTCAACCCCTCCCCCACTTATTTCGTTTAAATCGCCATACAAATATGTGAACTCATCTCCTGCAAGTAACTTCTCATTCTCAACAACTCCTTTTCATTCTTCAATTGCCATCCAATGTTGATCCCTCTCTCAAGCTTCTTCAGTTTTCCCCATCACCCCATGCAGTAATCCCATTAGGTTCCATCTTTTCACCTAGATACTGTAAGAGCGATTCCTCGAGCATACAGCGCCATCTGTAGACACGTGTGTCGAATTAAATATACACGAAGGCTTTCTGAGTTCGCACAAGCCATTAGGTCTGACTAATAACTCTAGGGAACAGACAGGACTTGCATTTAGCGAGAAAACGCCAATAAAACTGGCACTTTTTTACGACTGCTATTCTTCGAATATAGTTCGAAGATTAAAAAATGAGATGGGTGCTCTGTGCCAGCAATGGGGCGAATGAAAAGGTAGAGTCGCATAGCCAGTAAAGTTCAAATCCGACCCAACGTAAGCGCGGCCAGCTAATCACATTTGCATTTAAACTGCAAAAAATACGAAAACTTCTGACGTGCAGCTGATTAATGGGTCTTCGTAGGCACATCATAAAATTAGCATACGGATTTGCTGCGCGATGCAACGGGTCATAAAAAATAATCAAGAAAAAAAGGGGATGGAGTTGCATAGGGACGCAGCATCAACGAAGTTTTTTTTTTCTTTATTGTAAATTTCCCTCCACGTTGTATGAAGTTATTCTTTTAACGACGCTGCTGACACATTCACGCGAATTCGAATTTAAAGTGATGAGGAGCATTCACAACGTTGTGGCCATTGTACTTACAGTGTATGTATAGTAAAATATTAAAGCCACGAGTGTTTTCTGTTAAAAATCTTTGCACAATTGTGTTCAAGTCCTGGTTCCATACTTGGGACGGAATTTCTAATACTCTTGGCATTTGATTCAAACTACAACATTTGATCCTTCACTATTTTCCGCTAAATACGTGTTTCCATCGATATGGATGAATCTTAGGAGAAAAGCTCTGATTTACAAGTGTTCTTTCATGTTTCACTCATAATTGTGCTAGAAGCATAATGGAATTTTTGAACACATCATGAAATGCAAAGTTGTGAAAGCCTTTACGCCTGTCAAACATGTTACAATTTGTTCTCTGTTTTAAACCATAAACATACATGTCGATTTCATTCCATACCTTGTAACAAACAGTATTCATGTATTACTTACTCCATTCTGTCATTAAAACGGAAAACATTTAATGTAGGTGGAATAATATACAACATGCTACACAATGTTCGCTTGTGATAGCAAATCGTAGCAATATGGCTTCATTGGCAATTTCCTTGTCCATTATACCCCATGGCTAGCTTATTCTAAAGATCCAATGGTTATCTATGAATATTTCCGGTTGGAGGTTTTGGCTTAATGGCTACATAAAATATGCAATTTCACACCGCAGTCGCCATTTTTCCAGCACTGCCCGCCAACCTGGCATTTCCGCGAAAAAGAAAATAAAAAAGGGTCGAATATTCGGTTACCCATTAAAAGTCCCCTTTTCATTACTAATGCAATGGTGATATAAATGTAACGCTTCCGTGCGACATTATTGGTCGAGATCCGTTGTGATGCATGATTGCCAGACACGCTTTTCAGGGGATAAAACCTATCTTTCTCCTTCTCCATTGAAAATTCGGCACAAAAGGCATTTAGTGGATTCAATAACAAATTCGCAACCGCAAACATTAAATAATGCATGAAAGTGAGCAGCTTTTCTGGCGTTCAATACCGTTCAATGGGCGCCACTGCCTGGGTGATCCCCTGGCGTTAACGTAATGACTGATAATGATGCCACGAGGCTTTATCAATGAAGTACCCTTTAATAGCGTCTAATAAATCGGCTTCATACACGTCTGGTTTCCCCCACCAGGCCATCCCTCTACGGACTCTGAAGAAAAAGTCCAATGAGGACGATTGTATACGTGCCCTTTCTGGAGATGATACCAGTATGCAATCCCCATTTTGTGACAATTATATCCCCGGAACACCTTTTGGAAATAGGGTTTTGTGTCCATATCCAAACTACCCTAAAGGAACTGTTATGCCTTGTCCATACCGCATACATGCACATGTATGACAATATCCAAACATCCTCTGCATTGATCCATCACAAACTCGAATATGCGGCTCGTATTTAATAGCTAAGTTGACTAAAGCGATGGAAAAAATCGAGGGTTTGAACCTTACCTTAAACCTGCAGAGTGAAGGTTGATGGTTCCTACAAAGTTGCCAGTTTCATAAATGACGTCAGTTTGCAGATAGGTAGGGCCAGTGAAGACAACAGTAAGTTAGCAATTATCCCAATGCTTCGTCGGGATAAGCTGGATAACCCTACAAATAAAAAAAAATCATAAGTAAAATTATATTTTAATTTTGAAAAACGTCACGGTATTATGTAGATGGAAGGAAAACCGACACTAAGGGGTCATGCCTAACATTAATGCGTCTAATACGTCTACCAAATAAGAGGGGAATAACAAAAAACGTCTTTTATGAGTGGCATCTAAATGAACTTCATAATATACGTGTAGATGAATTATTAATACTGACTGCCCCACGTACTACTGACCGAAGACGTATTAATCGGGGCCCCATAACGGTGAATGTGATATTTTAACAAAAATAAATGCATATAAGCAGAAATGGAAACTAATGGAAATCCAGCAGAGCAAAATTAGTCACTTATAGTACGATTTTTTTTAGTCGTAAGGAGTTGGGCAATTCTTTTTATCGTAAACCGTCTGAACGCTAAATTATTAGCATGGCCATTTGCAAGTTCCATCAGGTGTCCCAGACAGAGCTCATTGATCCTTGGCGAACAGATTATTAAATAATGTAGCATGCAACTCGTATAATGATCAGGCGTTTGGCAACGTGTTTTTTGTCAAAAAAAAATAACTAATTCTTCAAAATCATTTCGTGTCGGAATATAATGCAGCATGACAGATCTAGTTATCAGTTTTTATACTGCATTATGTATCAGAATTTATGTAACCAGTGTTAATCCATGGTTTGCATTCTTTCATCGTTGCTAAGATACATGTATATGTATGTAAATCTTCTAATATTTTATTCCGAACTTTTCAGTAGTTCACTTTATTTATGCACTGTATCGTACATGTATAACGTTGGCAATTTCAAGGGTCTTTATATTTCACAATTTAATCAAACTACATGTACAGTATATACACGTATGAAGCTTTTTCGTTTGATTTTAAATTGCCGTATAGCATGCTAATATATTTCTTCTGAATTTTCCTAAATTAAACAGAATTCAGTGGTTAAAAATGCTTTTCAATTGATGCTAAGCTAAGCTTAGTTTCATAGTAAGCAAGGAGCACGACCATTTAATGCCACATTATCTACAATGACAATTTGTTAACCAATAAAAAATGACTAATTGTGCAATTCGATTTGGTAACTGCGTGTCACTTCCATCCACCTTTCATCTACAAAACCAGATTCTGCAAATTGGTATAAAAAATGCTCAATGTAAGTGACCCTCGAAAAGAGGGTCAGTTTTACTGTTAGCTCCTTCCACAAGGACAAAACGACGAAAGGGTTGACCGTGAGATCCATTTTGGAGTATTGATAATACGTGACAATGACACCTTTAAGGTGAACAAGTTGGACAGCACGATCTAATCAGCAAAAGGTTAAGAGCCCAAAGAAATACGCTGTAACGTTAAACTGCAACGAATTTTAAAATACATGTAGTCTCTTGAATATTCTTTATGACCATCAATAAGAATTTTAGTCACATTGTTTACACTGAAATAAGATGATCACGGTGCTGCTATCAGTAGGACATTTCCCATACATGTGCACGGCACATGTAAATTTACATGTATAACATAAGCAAATTTTTAACTGAAAGTTATGCGACTGCAAATGTGCTCATCAAATGAAGATTGAATAAAAGTTAGACACACATGTATGATAAGCTTAAAGTTAAAATGAGCTAATCAATAGAAGCAACAACGTTACAAAGACAAGTATCGCCAGTTGAGAAAATATGACTTTCCCAAACGAGTAAATCCGGGTCATCCACCTGGACTCAACCTTATCACGTCTCCCCAAGCACCGTTCACCCCCACAATTTGCGATACTTTTCAAATCAGCGATTTTCTTTGGGCCAATGATTAACAAGTTCACTGAAGGCAAAATGGTTTTCGCCAAGAAATAAAAATTGAATGTTTAGCAGCGTCCAATCAAAAAAGATGACCAGGGGTCAGATGAAGCCCATATAAAAGAAGCCAAAAACCTGAAAATACCCCTTAACACACGATTCAAGGTGGCGACTGGGGTGCGAGCGTTTGGCTGACAGCTCAGAATGGCCTTCGCAGGTAAGTTGCCAATTCAAGCCATGTTTGCTTTTACATAACACGTTAAGAAACTTCCTCAGCTAAGTAACCTTGCCAGTCATGCTGAATCCTGATGGAGGCCAATGTGCGAAAGCCAAATATCAACACATATCAGTAGGCCAAAAATCAAAATTAACCCAATAACATGAAAATTATTATTGAGGACAACAGCTTTTCAATTTTGTAAATTTTCACCCTTAAACCAATACGTGTATATCAGGATTCCCACTTAAATTCGCAACTCGATTCCCTTTGCTTTCCCTGACATTCCCTGGCTGCTTTTCAGTCATTTAACTGACATTTTACATAAAACTTTTCACAATATTAGACCACGATAATAGTACAATGTATTAATTTTCACGTCCTGAGTGGAAGTGTCAGAAATATTAATACTGCCAGAAACGTTACCATACAAAAATCTGTTTACACGTACACGTCAGGAACGCCAAAGACAACATTTTTCGAAATTGAAGCGCACAAATGATGGACTGAACTCAGCTTTAACCAACATTTTAATTCACAAATTTGCGACGATTTCCTGATTTAGGAAATTTTTGCAAAAAAAAGAACAGTTCTCAAATCATGAATTTACCACACTTGTCACACAACCACATTCAATCCAATCAATCTTCTCTGTCCAGCGCCCAGTGCTTTTTACACTAATCTGAGAAGTTTAGTAAAACTTAAGTTTTCAGGTCCAGACAATCCAAAACCCTTAAATGTGTACATGTAGCTATGTCCAGAATGTCATAGCTCATGGAGCGCCGCTTAAACACTTTTTTACTTTTTTTTACTGATTTAAAAAGACAACTATTTCAATTTCCCTGACACTTTCATTTCCCTAACATTCCCTGACTTTCCAGAAATTGGAAACCCTGAATTCACAAAATGTCTGTCTTAAATGTTTATCAAAATGAGGACTCTAAGTTTGAGAACTGTACAGTAAACAGCAACGGGTCCACGCAATTCCCAATTTGGCTCAACTCTGGAAAATCCATCCTCGAATTAAAGATAAACAGAAGCTTTAGTAGCGATGCATATGGATGCGATCTAGAAGTGAAATTGCAAATGCATAAGCGAGCAATTGCAAAATCAAATTTCCAGGCCGACAACATGCTGGATCCCATCCCGAATGAATGTTATTGAAAACGGTCGGCGCCTAAAGAAAACAACTTTTTGCTCGTTGCAATTCATCCGTGATTCTTGTCGATTGAAAACCTAACCGAAATGAAACGAGATCCGACGCTAAAGCTCAACAATTATCCGCATGACGGCCAAAACACACACTCGCTCACCAAACAAATTGAACATGTTTATCTTGGCTCCTTATATCCATTTATATACTAATGCAGATTGAAGCTTATTTTGCTAAAGTTCCCTGTTTACGATCCAAGCTTGAGCTTCCTGCGTCAGCATTATCGACCTCGACGATATCAAAAATTTGGAAAAGCAGCCAAACTTATTTTGCGGCTTGAATTGAGAAAGTTGAAATAATCTGGGGGTAATCTGGGGTTATAAGTCAAATCGAATGCTGCTGATGAACTAATGATTGAATCGATCTAATACATTTTGTTATCATTCTAAAACCGGAATATATTGTGCATTTTCAGATACACTGCCTTTCCGGTTCCTTGTCGTCCTGGTAGCAACACTAGCCTATTTTTCGGTGCACGGCAAAGTATTTGAACGTTGTGAATTAGCGAAGGAGTTAGTTAGGCAAAACATAAGCCATCAAGACCTCGGAAAATGTGAGTTTTCATAATTGTCAAGCTTCTGTTAGATTCATCGAATTCAGAAGCAACAACAATATATTATATTGGACAAACAGTGATTAACTGACAAGCGAACTCGTATATAAGTGCATTTGTTCGTATCTAACAATGCATTCAATATTTTATAAAAAAAATTTTAACTAAATAAAAAACTATTATTTTAAAGCTTCAAAACATTTGTCCTGATATCAGAAAGATTTGAAATGATTTGAAAAAAGAACACTGTTCAGCAGCAGTAATTGAAGTAAACAAATAATTAAGCTCAAACTGAACTTCAGATTTTTTTTCAGGGCTGTGTATTGCTGAACATGAAAGCCATTACAATTCTAGCGCCATAAATTTGTATAACTGGGACGGCAGCAAGGACCATGGGCTTTTTCAGGTTAGTAAAACTGAACTTAGCAAATTCTCAAGACCGGTTACATTATGCACGACTCAAGTTATTCGGTATTTAAAATGTTCTGTAATTACTAATCAATCACAAAATACTTATTCAGTAATTAAAATACACCATACACAGTAATTACACACTAACAGAGTATAAAATAATACTTAAACGTTGATAAATGTTAGTCAAAAAAATTTCTTTGAATGGAAAAATTTTTAATTTGCTAATAAATAATTTAAAAAGTTACATGAAGCTTCGGTATTGTTTACATCCTGATTCTATTTAGGTAAACGATCGCTATTGGTGCAGTCCAGGGGGTGCCAATGTCTGCAAAGTTCCCTGTGCCAGTAAGTTCAAGTTGTATTCGTGACTGCTACAGTATATCGACAGGCCAGTGAGACTACTGGCGCTATCTTGCGGCGGCCATTATCGTGAGTTAAACCAGCATGATTTACCGTATTATAGAGCTAAGGGACGATAACCTCACCGATGACATGCGATGCGCCCTTTTGATTAAGAAAATTCATGGAATGCATGCTTGGTAAGTTTTATTGGAATCTACAATTTTGAACAACAACATTCACCATTGATTAGTAAATTAAATCGCAATTTTTCAAATGGCTATTAACATTAACAAGATATTGCATTTTGGTTACTTATTAACAGGAGCTAAATTGATAATGTATTTTAATAGGGTTGTCTGGAACCGATGCACTCACAAGAACCTAAGCGATTATACCAGAGGATGCAATTTGCGGCCTTAAACCCCTAAACCAACTGAGTATAGAGCAAAAAGAGGCTATAAATCCAGGATTTCTCAGATTTCCCACGCTTCCAGGAAAGGACATTGGCGATTCCACGAACCAAGCAAAGCCGGATTCTACGAATTGTTTACAGTTTTTCACCGGAAATTGAATTTCAACGCGTTAATAAAATGGGCGTTTTTAAACCATAGAGTTGACTGTGTTCGAATATTGCGCTATTTTTCAGCAAAAGTATCAAAATTTGGCTGACAACTATAAGAAATGAATATTTCGGGTAAGTAGTTATTTTCTCTTCAAAGCCTCAAATCCAGTCCTAAAGCTAGTTTCAAGTGAAGAATTAATTTCCCCATCAATATTAATAACTTGAACCGCACATTCATGACCTGTCATGAACTCTCGGAACCATCACTCGAACCAGGAACTTATAACCTCTAATCATCTGAAGGATCACATTACCCACAGAAATGTAACCTGAACTTTCCAACTTTAAAATCAACCCTCTTATAAACCGGACACTCTCACCTCGAAATAGGGGTGGGATATTAGAATTAAAAACACGTAATGGCCTTCTTTTTGGAATTGTGTGGAAGTGCATATTACATTAATAATTTAACGATATCGAGATGTTATTCAAATGTACCAGCACTAACTACTCCATCTTAAAATGTGGTCCAATGCAACTTGATGCAAGTACAGTAATCGTTAAATTTTTCAACATCACCCCCAACATTATTAAAAACAAGTCCTCTCGTTACGATTAGATAATACCCAAAAATGATATGGATTACCCATCCCTGCGAATAATTCTCAATTTGACCCTCAATATTTCCTCCATTTTCCATGTTTATTGAAGACGTCAAAATGATTGCCATTTTGATAGCCATCGTGGTGCTATTCAAATGTTATCAGGTTCAAGCTCGGGTGTTCTCCAAATGTGATTTCTTAGCCGAACTCAGAAAGCAAAACGTTGAGAAAGGAAAACTAGCCACATGTAAGTGCAAGAGCATTCCAAAAGTATTTCAAGAATTTCCAAAATTTTACCAGTCATTCGAAAATTGCGTGTACTTTTCGAGGAATGTAGTTATTAAAAAATATTCGGATATTGTTACTTAGACATGTGCATCGCTGACCATTCCAGCCGCTTCAACACGAAACATGTTGATCGAAGTGCAGACAGCAGCGCCACCATCGGTATTTTCCAAGTACGAAGATTGCAGCAAATGCTCTCGTATAATTTAATTAGGGGTTAAAATAATATCATTAAATGCTGTATTTAAAATTGATAAAATGTCTCAAAATCCTCAATATTGCGTTTCAGGTTAGTGATCGTTACTGGTGCTCGACAACAGGAAGTAGGAACAACTGTCAAGTACCGTGCTATCGTAAGACCATTGAAATCTATCTAAGAAAACTGCACATGTAAAACTGAATCATTTGACGCATTGCAAATATGTTGTTATCGTCAGGTTTGCGCGATGACGACGTTACTGACGATATTCAATGTGCCCGAATGATCGAGCGAAAAGAAGGATTTAAAGCATGGGGCTGGTAAGTCAGGGAAAATTAAAAATCATTGTTCAGAATAAGGTACAGCACGTGCAACACTCAGTATAATATTGCTGCGTGGGGTGCTTCTATGGAGGTTTTAACTTAAAAATCTGCAAATAGCAACTAAGCATTTACACATTTATGACAAATTTATGAATTATTTTTGCAGGGCTTTAAGTCAATGTGAAAAGCAAAATCTGCAGGAGATTTACATCAGTGGATGCTGACCCCATAGTTAGACAACTCGATTGCATCGATAAAATTCAATGTGATGCACGATAACAACTGGAAACACTTTGCATACACAGTGGTGCACAATGGAGGCATTTGAAGTGCAAAGGTTGAAATTATAATAGTGATATTAAGACATCCCCACAGTATTAAGACTGTTCGCGTCTCTGGCGGTCAAATTCCAGTCATCCCAAAAACCCAGCAAGTCTTCTCCTCCATTTTTTTCTGCTAATTCGTAATAAACTCTTTAGTTCGCTATAAATTAAGCCTAGATTCATTTCCGGTCGACATACTTTTGTTTCTGGTTAGATTTGCTCGAGCTTGACTTCACACGTGAAACCTGAATCACTGAGGAAATGATGCGTTTTGCCCCCCATTTTGTTGTTCTTCTCTTTTTGAGAATAACACACACAAGGGCCGGGTAAGAGGAGGGGGGGTAAAGGCACTAATCATGGGAGACGAAGGCATCACAATTGCGTTTTGCTCAAACGCAGTCCATTACGTACACGCCCCAGTGCGTCAAGCAGCTATGCGATGATGTTGCGCTTCCCAGAAATCTTCGTTTCGAGGGGTGGGATAAAGTGTGAACGCAACATCAGGTGAGGGGCATTCAAAACGAGCAGTTCAACAGTTGACCAAGAATTAGCTGATAAGAATTCCCATCGAATTGCTTCCACTGACTTGCAAGAAAAGCTTGAATTTAAAATTATGCAAATGATGATAAAATAAAAAATAATTACTAGAGTATTGTCCACCCGAGCATGTTACACGAAAAAGAAATGAAACCGCTTAAAACATGTAACTAAGAACTTTAATGGAACTTGTATAGATACCCAAGTTGATTCTAACGTCAGCAAAGATGCGTCATGAGGTAGTGTGGTGTAAATACAGCAACCAAATTTATTAGAAGGAGGTCCTATAGTTGATTCAATTCAATTCAACTCAAAACGGAACATTGTCAAATGACAGTCTGATTTTGTGAAAATTGTGTTAATAGACAGGTTTTGGTCCAAAACGTCATTTAGCATGCATGCAAAATTGTGGAAATGAGTCATTTACAACTTCGAGCAAGTTAAACTTTGCAAAAACACACACAGGCATGTCCACCTTATTGGTAGGCTTCCCACAGGGCTTTTGATAGCATGAAAGCTGGGTGTCTACCTATCTTGAAGCTATTTGATGTTAATTTGAGTTGGAATCTGAACCATCTGCTTGCATTTAAGTTTAATGAATTTATTTTCTGAGTTGAATCAACATCTTCGATGTGATCGGTATTGGAAGGATATTGGAATTAATTTTAAACACGATAAAGCTGGCGAGAATGTTTATTAGTAAATAAAGAAAATACACAACGTTTCGCTCACTTAAGAGCTTCATCAGGTGTAGCTAAAATTATACAAAATGAGGGAAACAACGTTACAAATTGCAGGTAACCATGTGCAGACTTGTTACCTGCTGAGTATTTTAGAATTTCATCAGGGAAGAATTACAATGAAAATTGTATTAATTATATTGTACATGTAAAACTACAACGTGAAGCCAACAATATTTTTGGTATGAACGTCGTTCGTTATTTCGTGATTTGAATACAGGGCATGTACTGTATATGGGGCATGAGAGGAAGCCTACCATTAGGGGTGGTCCTTTGTTTGGTCATAATTTGCTCTGAGTAGTAAATGGCTCATTTCTTCAATTGTTCGTGCATGAGACACAACATTTTGAACTAAAAGTTGCCCATTAGTATAAAAAATTTCACAAAATGAGGCAGACACTTAACAATGTTCCATTGTTAGTACCTAACGTCAGCAAAGTTGTCATGAGTTAGTGTGGTGTAAATCCATTATCCCAATTTAGTAGAAAGGAGTCCTATAGTGGATTCAATTCAATTCAACTCAGTACCCTAAAATCAGCAAAGATGCATGTACTGTATGTCATGAGGCAGTGATGTGTAATCCATCAACCCAATTTATTCCGCAGTTACAGCCGCAGTAGCGTGGAGCGGAATAAGCTGGAATTTTCATAAGTTGATTGGAATGAAAAATTCATTTCCGTACCACCTCGGTGGTTTCGATTAAAGATTCCCCCAACCAAGTTTGAATGCCCTGATAGTTTTTAGTTTTCCAAAAAAATCCATGGATTGAGCCTACCGTTGACGATTTTATTTAAAACTAAGGTCGTTTTTTGGAAATTTTTCAACAAAAGGATTTTATTCAAACAATTTCGTCGTCTTTCCTTAAATGCCAGCATGGTAGGCATGTAAATTAAAAACAAATTAAAAAATACAATGCGAAATGGTCAGGTTTCAAGCGTACCTTTGAAAAGAACAAGGCTGTCGAACAGTTTTGGAATAACCAATAACCAACAATAGATTCAAGCCCATTTTCGACTAATTTGCGCTCAGGAAATGCAAGGTAATATCTTAATATCAACCCGTCCCCTTCTGAGGAGAAGCTTGAGTCAGTTTCAAAAACACTTACATAGCATTTAGCAAACGTCACGATTCCGAGTTAAGGGGCAAGGTCAGGCAGGCAACCACGCACAATTTCGGTGGGATCACTGATTGCCTACCTCCAGGGATACTTTGTCATTGGTGTAACTTTCCTCACCCCTGGTCCCTGAAGGTCCCCTCGAATTCCAACCCCTACAAAATTCGCAGAGACCTTCAGTAAACAGGAGTTAGAAATGTTGCACTAATGACTAAACATTCCCCTGAAGATCGAATTTCAGAATGCAGCAAACTGTCCAAGAATGGTAAGAACCTCAACGGTTGCAAGCACTTTCAAAACCGCCCTCGCATTCACCAGGTCAGAAAACATCCAAAATCCACCCCTTAAAAAAAGACGTTACCGAAGAAGCGGGAGTTGGTTTGAAGCCCCATTAAGTGCGAACGCGCCAAGTTCAGCCCAGCGTTAACGCGGGCCATTTATTTCCACGTAAAACCCTCTAACAGCCCATTATAAGCCTGCTCGGTGGTGGATATAGATTACCCTCGCATACGCAGTGTCACCTTTTACGTCTCAGCAGAGTGTTCTTGGGGGGCCCGGGCACCCCCTCCAATCTCGCTGAAAAAATCCTGGTCTCTCGTTGAATAATGCACGAGTCGGCCGCTGGGGGCGGGGCGGGCGTCTCCCAAGATTTACAGCCGCTTCCGGGGGGGATCAACGACAGGATTTGCGCCACGCTCTTGCTCCCACATTAAGCGGAAGTGTGGGAGAATGGTGGCGCTCCAGTGTTGGATGTCGTGGCGCTCCACAATTAGGCACAGGTGGCGCCAATGGGCGCCATAAATTACGCCAAAGTGGATTTGCGCCGCTTAAACACTGCGCTGACTGATTTTCCGAGAGCTACTAAGCTCTTCCTAGGAGTAATAAACACCTCTGCCATCAACACTAACGCCACGTCGTTATCAGCGACGACGTCGTTACGTGCCAATGAAATGCCGCTAATTTTGAATGGAACTTCGCGAGTGTCGCTATGTGAAAATCATCCATTAACGCAGTCAATCAGCCTAAGTGTGTAATGCTAATATAGAACTGTTCTTTTTTACTGCAGAAATCTATCTTATTAGCTCAAAGGTACATGAGCTAATAAAGGTACATGTGGAAATGAATTAGGTCCCTTTCACACAACTCTTGGCAACTCAAGTTAGCTCAAGTCAAGTTCGACCATTGGTTTCCTATAGGCCCCATCACGCACGCCAACTGTTTAACAGATCGTTGATGTTAAGTTAACGTTGAGGTTGAGTTGACGTTAATATTGAGTTTGATGTTGATGTGGAGTTTGAAGTTGAGGTTAAGTTGATGTTTAGGTTAAGATGACGCTGATGGTATATTGATGTTGAGGTAAAACTGATGTTGACGTTAAAGTAGACGTTGATTTCGAGGTTAAGATGATGTTGAGGTCAAATTGAAGTGGAAGTTAATGTTGATGTTCTGGCTTATTTGATGCAGGGTGTCTAACGGATTTTTTATTGCAAATTCCATGACTTTTTCATGACTTCAAAAATTGTGCCATGCCTATTAGAATATGGTCTCGTTCAATTTTTGTCATGACTAAATAGCGATTTTCGGAAACATTATCTACCACTGTGGCGACATGATATTGGTCACAAACACTCTGTAGGCGAAAGTTTCTTCGGAAATGGGTTACAAATGAAGAATTTAAACCCAAATTTTTATTTTATGAATCAATGAAAAGCCAAAAAATTCCATGACTATGCTGTAAATTTTTTGCCTTTTCCATGACTTCCATGGTCTGAATCCCATTTCATGGCTTTTCCATGTTGATGTTAAGATGATGTAGAATTTAAATTTAGGTTAAGTAATAATGCAAAATTGTGTAAAAGTAATAATGAAGCCATTGGTATAAAAAACGGCGTCGTGGACGAACATTTTTGCAGAACTGGATCACAAATGATGGATTTTGACCCAGTATTTTACGAACAGCAAAGATGCTGCAGTGCCATCAACGTCAGCATTAGGCAAAAAAAAAACCCGACGCCTCATAAAATGATGACATACTGCAATACTCGAACGCCCCCTTGACTTGATAACAGGATTTACAAGTAATTATAAGGGAACTACATGTAGAAATCAGTGCAACGCTTAATCGGTTAAGCCGATTTTTTAATCCTACCATATTAATAAAAACTGTTTTCAAAACCCAGTTGCCAAATCGTGCACGTCCCAAATATTTATGGGGAAACGTATCAAAATTGCTCATATACGGCTTGTATGGGCAAATCGAGAGTATCGTTCAAGATTCCAAACCAAAGCGTTGCTAGTCACCCAGTCACCCAGAAAAGCTACAAACAGCAGCAGTCAATCAAACACGCTCCACGCACGAGTGCAATTACCAATATAAAATTTAGGCCACATTGTAATTTTTCCCGAAAAAACCGCTCAAACCCCACGCAACGCTGCTGTTGCGTCCAGTGAAAACCCAAATCAAAACCATCTGCGGCCATTTTGACATTCAAAGGAGGGTAGGGTGTAGGTTGTCACATAACAATTCATTTCCATCAGCGACGTTCCCCTCCAGAAGTCATTAGCGCCAGGCAAGCCTTTCCGTTTGTTGTCACCTTACGTCACATTCCCTCCTCGTGACCTCCTCGCCCGTCTCACGTGTCACAGCCACTCGAAATGCGAGCCTGCCATTGGTCAACGTGGACAACGTGTGGGAACGTCAAGGTGTGCGGCCTGCTGCTGATTTGGCGCAAATCCTTAATTATTCATGGGTACCTATTTCTCGAAAGCCGATAATTTCTCACGATAAATCACTCCCGAAGAAAGCTTTATGTGCCTCGTCGCACTCAGCGTTCTAGGACACCTCAAGGCTGTTACGTTGGAGGAGGGGCATAAGAGTTCGAATTCTTGAAGAAATGTGTTTTTGAAGCCAAGTTCGAGGAGTTGGGTAAACTGGAAAATGAATCGCATCTGATGAAATGAAGGCCAAGGACAAGATACTCAATTTGTATAAAGTAAAATAGGACATTTAGCCGGCTGTTAAAGTTATTCAGGTGAAATTTCCAGTTGAACGTTGGAAATGTGCGCGATATACCGTACTAGTTTATTATAACCAAAAATGAAAAAATAGGTCAAATTAAGAGTTGAGAGAAAATGTTGCAACGTGAGGATAATTTTCGTCCAAAATTCGGATTAATTTAGGTAGTCTAAACCCATTTTAATTGGCAAACTGTAGTACGTATCATGTTAAAGTTACTCATTTCACTGTTAACTACATGTGCATCGGCATTATGACGCAGATTTACTACTTGTCCACTGTTACATGAAAATGATGAACTAGTTAGAGGCTTCCTCATATTTGAAAGTGTACATAGTGAAATTAAGTGCAACTATATATTGAGTGTTTTAAATTATAAAATATTCCTAATTAGCTATAAAAATAACTTACTATAAAATAACATGTAGGTGTATATAACAGTTGTGATAAAATAGCAACAAATTCGTAAAATTCAAAATCATGCGTGCCAGAATTCAAATTCTGGCAGTGCTAACATTGTTTTCATTAATAGCTACGGTATACCGGTAGTAGACGTATTAATGTATTATGTCAAACAAACATTGAGGTTTAAAACGTCCACCAGAGGGCAGAGTGAAATATAGCACTCTTAACCTGATACGTACTAGAACAATTTACACATTTTTTCGGTGACTTTGAAAACCGCCCTCAAAAGCACAAAGGAAAGGGGTGACCAGCTCGGAACCTCAGCAATCAATAAACATATGTACCTGTTCCACACGAATAATTAATGAACAGTTACGCTGTCGAATATTAATTATGTGAAGCCACAAATGCACTCCAAGCCGCGTTTAAAAACGACATTATGAATATTTGACGAGTGAAATGTCGAAGTATTCCATGTGCAAGAGCATTTAAAAATAATTGAGGATCTTATACATGTAGCTGACCGCTGCCGAATCAAAATTAACAGCTTAAAACCAGCAAAATGTTCGGTAATAGGAGATGCGCTGGCCTGCTAATTAAGCCAATCGACCAATATTCCTCATTTTCAACCTCTGTTAAATGCCCCGAATCACTCATCAATTAAAGCACATCATTATCTTCCAATCAAGGATCGTCAATGAGCGCCATCTGGCTAGCGCAATCAGAGGCTCCGCGCTTCTACGCCGCCAGGGGGCGCCTGTTGCGGTAAAGTCAAGATGGCAGCGTGCATGCTTACCCATGTCGTGCAAAGATCTTCCAATCGTTCGCATTTATAATTTGGCGAAATCGGTTTTTTTGAGGCAAACTCGCAGAAATCAATGTTCGGATGCACGCCAACGACATTTGCGCCAAATCCCGCAAACATATCGAACGCCCTGCAGGGGATGTCACTGACAAGAAACACACGAAAACTGTGTTTTGTGTCAACACATTAGCGGTTCGCACGCGACGGACGCTCTATAAAAGCTTGCGATTTCGCAAATTCGCCAATTCCCGAGAGGAACAAACAACCACGAATGGATTTGCTGAGGAAAAATCCAGGTTTCGCAGAGGACACGCAAGCGTGCTTAGACCACCCCGCAAAACGCTGCTCCCAGAAGACCTTCATGGATTCGCACGTCGTCACCACGTGTCGATAATCAGGGTTGAAAAACCAAGACTTATTGACAAAGACATCCCCAAAGACACAAGCTAGTCCTGTCCATAAAAGCGCGACTTCAAGCTATGAGGAAGGAGCTCCAATCCTCTGAAACGTCAATGCCTTATTTATGGACGGCCCTCCAACTTTGAACAAAAAACAAAACACAACTGCATGGTGGTGCCAGCGTGTAGGGATAGTACTGTATGTAAAAGTCAAGTGAATTTGACTGTACTTCACACTATGAGAAAGTGGGCTTCTCCTAACGGCTAGTAGGTTGACAGTGATTGCCAGCGGTTATGGGCAGCTAAAAGAGAAATTGGGCTTAAAGGTTTGTTTTGGTTAGGTTAGGATAAACACAAAACTCAAACAAGGAAACACTAACGCAAAACAACAAAAAAGAAGGGATATATTGCGGCTGGACGACCATGTGTTAGTCTTGTTTTCTACCGCAAGATAATGTAAAAAAGCGGGCTTCTCCTAACAGCGCGAAGGTTGGCAGTGATTGCCTGCGGTTGGGGCAGGTAAAACAACGAAATTGCGGTTTTAAAATTTGTTTAGGTTACATATGTAGGTTAGGAAAAACACAAAAACCTAAAAAAATAGAAAACACCGTAAAACAAAACGACAAAAAAGTGGATCAATTGCGACAGCAAGGACAGGTGTCATTCTTGTTTACTCAGACAAGCAGAGTGGAAATATACACATTTGGAGCAGGGCATATTCCGTAGTATATCCTCTATATTAACGAAAAACACTTTAGTTCGTGATGCTCAATTATTTATAGCCAGGAATGATCTTGTCTACATCAGCTTACTGTATGTATAGACATGTAGGTGTTTTATAACTGAGTCATTCCTCAAAGTGTTCCAACCTGAACACAGTGCACCGTTTCTTGTGTATTCCAAATCATCACTGGGTTTAATCGCACAAACTAGTGACTAAGGCCATAGGCTAGAGTCTATAGACTGGAGGCATTTAGAACCTGACGTTTTTTGACATTCACCCATTTGAATGACGTTCATTATATTCGTTTCTGTATAGCCTTATCCACACCTAACACACGTTCCATAGCAACATGGTTTCTTCCAAATGTTTCCTCATATAAGCCCGGAATGGTTCCTCAAACATGTTTCCATGCTAGAAATGCGGAAACATTTTGAGGAAATCTGGTTCCAGCAACCATATTTCAAGAAAATGTTTCCTGGGTGTGGACAAGGCTTAAGGAACGTCCATATCGTCTAAAATAGTAAGTATTGGTTGAATTATTCCCTTGTGTTTCTTGTAGAAAAAGGGGTGCTATGATCCATTTTCAATTGACAATTTCTCCATTTCATACAGGATGGCGTTTCAGTGCCGTCTAACATTTAGCCAACAAAGGCGCTGCTGCCTCTGGCTTTCAACGATCATCGCCCTGGAGACATCCCCCACCCCTCACCCCCACGAAACCGATAAGTTGACAGACGCATCTCACGGACGACGAAGTCCCACGCAAGCCGTTTGAATAGAGGTGCGTGTCAGGAGGCGGAGGGGCAGGACGAGGACCGCGATTTGGGCACGCGAACACCGCATTCATGAGAAGGGTGGAGAGGGGGGTCCTAGGTGCGGACAAAACGGGGATGGGGCCGGGATGTGCAGCTAGGAGGCGGGACAAAACCCGGGTTTCAAAGGCCCAAAAAATCCATAAGTGAACGATGACAAAAAAGACAGGTAAACAAGACGATATATTCTTTAGTTTTGGGAGGGAGAAACGTTGCCCCCCTATCCCCACCCGGGCCAGGTAGTAGCGTGATGGCGTGCGCGCCCAGATAAGTGCGATTCGATTGGTGGTTTGCGAAGAATCACAAAGACACGATCCGGGGAAGCGCAAACACGCGAAATCGTTCGAGAATCAGGATTCGTATCAGGAAAAGTCGATAAATCAATGTTGCATGCGGCGACGCATGCCTCGAGACGCAGAGGCGCATTGCGGCGACACGCAGTACTAAACTTGCTCATTGTCTGGGCTGAAATGCGAGTGTGACTCCCAGTGAACCAAATAAAATTAATGAAATGAAAAACTAGTTCTCTGACCGTTTTCCAAAATTAGTTTCCTGTAACAATGCCAGTTTAAAAAAATTGTAATGTGGGAAGGATTTTATCAGGGGTCGCCCAGAGATGAAATTTTCAACTTCCCTGACTTTTTCAGGTTTTTAAGTA
This sequence comes from Kryphioiulus occultus, assembly GCA_034687865.1. Taxonomy (NCBI): domain Eukaryota; kingdom Metazoa; phylum Arthropoda; class Diplopoda; order Julida; family Julidae; genus Kryphioiulus; species Kryphioiulus occultus. Next base: position 65,202 of record JAQGAF010000163.1, read on the forward strand.
AATTTCTCTGACCATCTTGACCACTTAAAATGCAAAATGCCAAAGTAAGGAATGCCGTATATATTGCTTGTTATACGTGTATCCAAATGTGAAATATATACACAAGTTGCCATACGGAAACAGCAAATTCAGATAAGTAGTTTTCTGAAATTGGTAATTTCATTACAATTTCCACGGAATTGTTTGCTATCCAGTGATTGCTCAACCAACATATAGCAATTAAAATGTATTATTAATTTGTTGAATTCCCCTGACTTTTTTTAAAGTACCTGTAAATCCATTTCTCCAGACTTTTATCAAGCCTTTATAATTTCGCGGACTTTTTCAGGTTTATGATTGCCCTTCATAATAAATTGTGTCGTCAGCGATCCCAGGGAATGTTCCTATATTCAGTTTTCTTACATTTCAGAAAGACATTTTTTAACATCGTATTCAAGCAAATGACCCATATGCAGTTCTTATCTGCCCTTATGCTGAATGCTACTGTATTTCAATAGTGTACAGTACTGTTTGAATAATTTCCATGCCTTGGTATTCGTAAAATTCCAATAAAACGGTGACATTTCACCTCAATAGCTCCTTAGTTGAAATTTCTAAATATCTTAGTCATTATCAGACATCGCCATATACATGTATGATCGTGCCTCAGTTTCATGTTTCATACTTCATGAATGCTGTTTAGCATTTCATAGCAGTGTTTCAAATCTATACCTGTATGCTATGCAACGAATACATCAGGCTCCTAGCTAGTATTTAACTTTGGTATCTTGCTACTAACTACATGTTTGTTAGTGAGATTTTTCTAAAGTTGGAATTTTGCTACAAATGATCAATTTGAAATGCACGCCTACAGTACACTGTATAATAACTGGTCTGCAACTGATGAAAAATTAATAAAGTTTGAATCAATTGTTGCTTTAAACCGTATACTGTACGCTCGTACTGTAATTTACTAGATGCGCGCATTTTCGTTTATAAGACAGCTGTAGTCAATTTATACGAGAGTACATGTATATATCTAGTATAAAAACATGAAATTGTAAAATCAATGGCCCACCGAAAATGTTCAAATCGCCATGTTGGCCGTGTTGCAGAACAGCATGTTTATGCAAATAATGTTGTTCATGTACTGTAGTTCAGCGAATTGAACTCTTCAAATCATCTCATACAAAAAGAATGTTGCAATGAGCTCCAGGAAGCCATTGGCACAAATAAATTTCATTTTAATGGGTTTAACTAAAAGCGGCCACCCGCCACATCGTTGTCTTCTTGAGCTTGCCAATCCAGTCCTGGAGCTTATGGATTTCCGTTCGCTTATTTTGCAAACACTTCTTTATGCGCATTTTAGATGAAGATTTGGGACGTCCTCAATCACGATGAATATTTGATTCGTTGGGGACATCGTGACTGACACGTCTGTTTGCGCTCAGCCATTCACGCACTCCTATTCACTAATCTTGTCCAAATCTCATTGTCTGCTCTGGTTTTCCTACCAAACTCGCTGCTTTTTTGTCGTTATTTTGCTTTTCCACACCCGATTATTGGATTCTGATCGATCCGTGGGTCAATTTCACCTGGCGTTTTACCGTCGGTGGCTCCTTAAAAGTTGAAAGTTTTCGGAATTTATAAGATACCTGCATGGTGTCCCAATCGAGAGCTCATGCAAATTGTGCAATTTTTAGAATAAAACCTTTCGCTTCATATGAACGATATCAAAACGGTAAACACGCTATTATTCGAGAAATCACTCGATATGGCTATGCACACCATGCACGATACAGTAGAACCTGTCTAAAGTAATATCCTCTCTAAAAGAATGTCAGGTTCCGGTCCCGACGTAGGACCCACGTTAAATCCAATACACTTTTATAACTTGATATTTATTTTTTGCAATGGTTTTTATTGGTTCCACAACTTCTGCAAACTGTATGTAAAACCGAAAATTTGATAATATATCGAACGTGGAGGAAAAATATCAAAGTGACTCGATCCCTGTACGAGTTTCTCGCAGAGATGACATTTTCAACTTAACTGACTTTTCCAGGTTTTAAAACCAATTTCCCTGACCACCCTGGCTATTAATAATGCAACGATATGACATGTCAGTTTAAGGAATGCTATAATGCATGTATTGCTTATTATAGATAAAGAGGAGATAGGAGACAGCTTTTCACAAGGAAACAGCAAATCTAGGTAACTTTTTTTATTTCTTTCATTAAATTGCAGCTATGCAAAATCTGCTATTAATTGTTGAATTTCCCTGATTCTTAAATGTAAATCAATTTTCCGTGACTTTTCCAGGTCTAGGAAACCCTGCTATATAAATGCATGTGCAGCAGTAGCAAAATGTGACGCCCTGAGCTATTGTCCAAGGCAGTTTACAAGGCAGTCTATCCAAATTAATAACCTCTCTAAACTAATATTCAGTATCAGTCCCAAGGATATTAGTCTAGACAGGTTCTACTATACTGTAGATGTATGGAAGCTCAATGTAAATTCATGTTTAAAGGAGGACTGGTGGGCAGTAATGCCGCTAATAAAATTTACTTCATTGTCATCCATGGACATGGAGCTGACTAGGATAGTCCATCTGACAGAAAACGCCGCATGGTCCAAAGAATGGTCCAATATAGGACATGACGCACAATCGCCACGCCCACATCCGCCCACTATCGCCCGTCGGTCGTTTTCCAGGTGAGAGGGTAAATAAAATATCGCTTTCCCATATTCAAATCGCCATTTTGGATGAAAGGGGCCACTGTCAGTTGGTTGGGGGCTGCGTATCCATCCCTTTTTATTCGTCCATCCAATCAGTTTCCCAGATGCGCAGCTTGTCTTTTCCACAACATAAAAAAGCAATGTTTGGATAAAGCAGAATTTTATGCCTTTCGCAGCGTCTTTATGGCGCACTCACGTTTCTCCAATGGGGGGAGGAGAGGCGTTGCACACGGGACACCCGTGTCTGGCGATCCCGTGCTCCCGAGTGGTGAGAATATCGCAATCTGTGGTGCCCGTTTTTATAGCTTTCCGATGACTGCCTTCAATAAACTTGCGCAAATTGGAATAACATAGACACAGATAATGGAGCGATAATTACAGATCGCATAATGGTGGTGTAACACGAGTGTTGCAGCGGCTGCTTCATCGATTGCAGCCTAGCAACGCCAACGAAACCTCCGAGGCTGGGCAAGGAAAGTTACCGGAAAACTTGAGAGCACTTTCGGAAGTTTGCCCCAATCCACGTCATGGTAACATGCAAGAACTCGCACAACCAATCCTCCAACTGTGGGCGAGTTAGCCGTTTTGGCAAAGATGGCAACCTAACGGACTGAGCACAAACACCACCAAATTCCATAACCTATACAGTGAGGTGTGTGTGGTGAACCGGCTATTGCATGTTCATATTAACAAAATGAATAAAGAAGTTGTCGAATAAAAGCCGAATTCCCAGAGCAGGGAAAAAGCGAAATATGCATTCGATACTTTTAATTTCTGAAAACGAAATTCCCTGCGCCATATTTTCAACTGTCCAGATTCTGAACTATGTGCAATTCATGGCATTTATTGCCAAAAACATGTCAGTTTACTAAATAAACTAAGTGTGAAATCTGCACTGTAGTGAAATCATCTTAATATGAAGAATAAGAAAAGTAATATGAAAGAAAACGGCTAATGTACATGTATACCAAGGCAAGAAATTAAAAAATAACTAATTATAAGCAATCATGCCTGACATATTTTCTAAGGCAACATTGCTTAGTCTTTTTCATAAAATTTTGTTTACTCTCCATGAATTAATCCTAGAGTGAAACTGCGATTAATATGCACTGGTTTAACCGTCACCATGTCAAGAAACAAGATAGCCAGTGAAAACTATTCCCGACCCCTGGCGGATAATCGAAGTTTCACTTTACATATATATATTCATGCCAATAAATATTTTAACAATGAAATTTAAATAATTATGTTAATCTTTTCTGTGCTGATTTATCAGAATTATAATGGCAAATAACAAATAAAACGTCGCTGCTAAAAAATTCCAGGTTCCAGTTCAAATACCCTGAGTTTTACAGGTTAACTATAATATCTTCTAAGATTTGATAGGTTCCGGGTATTAGGAAATCAGTTGCTTAAAATATTGCTTATTTCATTTTTTATGCGACGCTTCAATAATTAATTATAAAATGAATAACAAGACTTTTTGATCAACCCTCGTATAAGAATACCATGCCCCAAAAATGAATGGCGATTTCGGAAAACATGGGAAAATCTTGGAAAGTTTTTTAAAGACGTTGAGTAACAATTGCGACATTATCGGAAAACATGAATTTAGTGCATATTTCCGATTTGTTGGAATAAAATTAAAGAGCATATGGCGTGGAAACGTTTTTGAAGCTTGGAATAAATAATATCAAACGTACACGTGCTAAGTTTAAGGCAGTTTAAAACAATGAGAACTGACCCATTTTCAATAATAATGCACAACTGAAACGTTTTCAGTACAAATTTCTGCCTCTATTAGCAAACATGAAAAATGCTATTTCTACAAAAAAAAAAGAACCGCCCAACTTTCAGAGGTGAAGCGATAACACTTTGCACAGCCGCTAATCACAAACCACTCAGTCAATAAGTTTTTAATTTCTGCCAACAAGTCCTGCTGGGCGGGCCGTTTTCCCTTTTATATCGTTTTAATATCATAACGTTTAGTGGTCAGCAGTTATATAATTAGGCGAAAATCCATAGGCCGCTTCCGCTACGCAGGAAAAGTCCTAGCTATGCTGTGGATGGAATCCAAACAGCTGGCTGGGCATTTAATGGCGAAATTAGGGGGCATTCATCCAGTTCATTATTGACAAAATTCAGTTTTACATTTGATACTGAACCTCGGTGTATTTTAGGCTTAGATTTCCTCGCAACTGGCTTAACTACAGTCCGGCTTGGTTCGATAGTTTATTCCAACAAGGCCAAAACTTGATCCATGCAATAGAACCAGAATGTTTCTACAACGTTGCTTGGCCAATTTTGCAAAATAATAAACAAGTAATAAAACAATTCAATGGAGCACTATGTATGCCCTTAGGGGCCATCCATAAAAGACCGTCCGGGCAAGAGGGAAAGGGGCCTGAAAACCGGACTCTGCCAGACAGGGGGTTTAACGAAATCTGGAAGTGACTTCCATATTTCGAAAGTTTGTATCTTTATTAATATTAATAGACGAAAAATCCATTATTTCCTGTAATTTTTCAAAATTTTCGACATCGGCATTCCCTTACTTATTAATATTAGTGTTTCCTACATCAAAATTGTGGACTAAAATCCACCATTTCATGATCTAGAATTTTCGCCATATAACATTTGAAATTGGATATTCATTTCACTCCTTACACGAGTCTTTTAATGTCTGGAAAACCTGGTAAAGTTAGGGAAATTTAAGTAAAATTAATACTATGTATTTATTTTCTTCAATTTGACAGCATTTTTCTTAATCGGACAGGACAGGGGAGAGGGGTCTAAAAACCATGACAATTCCCGGACGTCCTTTATGAATGGCCCTTACAGTATATCCAGACAAATCGGATTCCTGGTCAAGATCCCAAATGAAGACAATGGACGCATGCCGTTGACCATCCATCATCAATCATCAGCTGTCATATATTCTTCCATTAATCCCCAAATCCCTCTGGAGAAGGATAGTCGCAATATCTTGACCACCCCCTGGACATCCCTCCATCAGTCATCGTGGCCTCCAAGAGGGGGCGCTGTGGTCTGGGCACCCCACCTCAGGGTCACCAGGGGCGTGACCAGCTCACGTCCATATGCAGGGTTCCCACCACATGACCCCCGTCAGAAACATAAGGTCAACGCACAAAAAATACTGGAAGAATTACCCGGAAGCCAGAGGTCAAACGGACATCGTGGTGGGCAGCGCTGGCCATCGTGGTTAAACCAGAAAAAAAAACCAGCTACCGTGCTTCGATTGACGCGGATAATCAATGTGGAGATCAACCGAGGTTAGACGTAAATCGGAAATGGATTTCCGGCAAAAGCTAATTAAAACACTGCGTCTAATTAAAATTAATGACAGGGAATGCAAGATAATCAATACTAAACTGAATGCGATCCACGCAAGCTGCTTCTATAGATGCGCGTTATGTTTAAGAATTCTTCAGGTTTCGCAAAATCGTTTCTCGCTCATTTTATCGTTTCCTGCAATCGCCAGCATTTAAGCTTACAAGCTAAACTCCAGCTAGATTTAATAAGGCGTTTTACATACTGTCAATTACGCTCAACAACAGTACAGTATTTAGAGTTTTGTTTCTCGTGTTATCCAATTCCCATTTTCTTGAAAAGTGCAAGGTGCATGGGCACCTAGCTGCCATGCAAGCAGGCAATCACTGAAAGCATCTAAAACAGCATAGAAAACCAACAGCGTGGGGAATTAGTTTCGTTTTATACTCGAATCTAGCAAGCATGTCCTAAAATGTTTAATCTTTTCTTTTAACCTAATTGACAACCTAATGGGGGGGGGGGGGGATCGGTCAAATTATAATTAGTC
>JAQGAF010000164.1:0-71568 GCA_034687865.1 Kryphioiulus occultus
AAACATCCTCCATCCATTTTGTGGTTTAATTTTGGAGAGGGCGTGCTTATGCTCAATGTCATCATCGTCGACCAATGAGGTGGTAGCGTACGTTTGACGATGGCGTGCGGCTCATGTGGTGTTCCATTTCTTCGTATTTCGGTTTTTATATCGCGTTTTATTCAATTTCTGTGATTTTACACAAGATTTTACTTCCATAAATGATATCGAGACGTTGACCGGTGAGTACAGATTTAAATAATTCAGCATTTCAACTGTTATTTCAATAATTTCATCGAGGATGTACCAACGTCAAGCATGTGCGAATGAGTGATTTATCATGTGATCAGATGGGTTTTGCACCTCTTGAATCCCCAACCTTTTTTCAGACATTATTGGGTTGTTTTGAATGTTTCACATTCGTAGGGTATTATACGAAGTGCAGGGCTGGATATACAAGTACAAAGGGGGAGGTTCAGCAACCGGTTGGAGCCTGCACTGGTCTTCAATAGCATAAGCAACATTGAATTTTTTCAATGCTCTAAATGATGTTGATAATTTCATCAAATTCATTTTTGTTCTTTGTCATTTCCTTCAGATTGAACGTAAAGATATCATACATGTACACACTGTACACGGTATAGCATGGGCAGGTCCATTCAGCCTATTACTAGAGAAAGTGCTCTTTCTTCAGTAACAGTAGGCCTATGTTTACATGCAGACTTTAAGTTGTTCTAATCTAAGAAAGTCATGCATGTAAACGTTTTTACCTGCCTTGACTTGATTTGAGAATCTGCATGGGAGTTGTTTTTCTCAAGGCACTCCAGGGTTCTAACTTTCGGAAAGTCAGGGGAAATCAGGGAATTCGTGAAAATGTCAAGGAAATTGAGGTAGTTTGCATCAGCCAATCGATTAGGCTAGTCATCGTGTTTTATAAAAAAAAAAATTCAGAGTAAAATCCGTCGTTTTTCTTCTTTATTTAAAAAATTCCTGGAAAATGACTTAAAGTCGTCAGGGAAATCAACTTGAAAATTTGATTTGGAATCCTGCACTCGCAGTCCTGCAATGCAAGTAGCCAGTGTCATGTAAACACCTAGAGATGAGCACGTCACTTCCTGTTGCCTGTGTTTTTGGTAAATATAAAACCAAATGCAGGCAAAATGATATGGGAAAATATGCTGTATCTGGTTTTAGCAAATACGAGTGGTCTAACTTAATGGATGGGTTAACGTAAAGTCCACATGTAAACGTGGAATACAAAAACAAGTTATTATACATCAAAAATCAATCTGTCAATTCAGCCTGCATTTACATGCAGTCTACATTCAAATTAGCTTCTTGGAAGTACATGCATGCTTATTGCAGCTCATAAGGAAACTTTATTGCAGGCCAACATATTTCAACACCATTAGGTTTTTCCGTAAAGAGATCTCATTATTATTCCAGTTGTGAAGAGTCAAAATGCCCAGGAATTTAAATTCATTTGCGGATAAGTTTTGCATTTCAATTGGAAATATTATCATGTTTAATTTGGGTATTATTTTTTAAAATGAGGCTGGCTGGCTCGCCAATTTAGGATATGCAGGAAATGCAAAATGAATGTGGATTTTTTTCTGAAGGAAGTTTCAAATGCAAATGAATGTTGCAGAAATTCTATTCATATTGCCACTTCCTACATAGGCGCCTGAAATGAGAATCAACCCTTGACCCTCCAGGACTTTTTCTTGGAAAAATGTGCGTGTTCATCCTTGCACTTTGCCCCAACAAGCATAAAAAATGCAAGTATTCAGTTGTCCTGATCTCCCACAGAAACTATTGTTGACCAGCTGCCAATAGCGCCTCATTGTCACTTTTGTAATAATTATTTATGCAGCCATAAATGAACCGGACCTACATGTATGGCAGTGCGTGGTCTTTTTCAATAGCATCTTTTATCGATTTATGGTACGTGCGTTAGCTATTTTGCTTACTCCAGCGTTGTCATTAATCATGACTTATGGCCTTCTATGTGTTTTTCAGTTGAAATAATTTTATCGATTTACTATATTCCAATTATATATTTACTTGGAATACAGTAAATCGCTAAAATCATTTACATGTATATTGAAAGACTATGCATAACACTGTGTCTTGTAAATACATGTAGACTGTAGCCTACCTGTGTAATAATGGTGGTGCAATAATAATCATCAATATTACTTGTATAATCGATACAGCGTCAATAAAAATTATTGATGGTGTAATAATAATTGAAGTCGTTTCAATTATTTTATTATCTAAATAACAGTACATGCTGTAAAACGTCCATAAGTTTCTAAATTTTGATAACCATACACCAGAAATTGTGGGGGAAAGTTTCTTTGAGACTACCACATACGTCTCGATCACAGGCCTACTGTAGAGAAACGGTTCAATGTCGGTATGTTTTTCATTCTTTGAGGCTTTTAATTGAGCCCATCCTGTGCACTGGAGTCTAGTCTTTAGAAGTCTGAATTTAAAAAGATCCCAACTTCCATTCCAATCAGCATTATATGTTTAGCCCATTGTGATAACTGAAAAGGTGAGGAAGTTGAATTCTCCACTGTCCAGGGACAAATTGGTCACATGACTCACATGCAATTTTCCTGCTGGCTACTTGGCAATCTGAAAGACATTCTTAGAATCGATTCTGAATTCTTTCTGGCAGGAGACTCCAAGAACAACTGCTTGAACATAATTGGCTTTTATGCCAATGTTATTATGCCCAACCATCAGCAACATGCCTTACATGACGTAGGAGTACAGGATAGGCCTATGCTCATTATCTGATGTTGAAACGTTCAGAAAAACATAAAAATGACATTTCGAGCAAATAGCAATGGTGCCATACAAAGGCTGGTGGGTAGGAAATGGGAAGCATTTATAAGTTTACTGTATATCGACAAACTGTATCCTTGTGATTACTCATGTCAGTAATCACGATTCCCTACGATTAAGAGAAGTATTCATTGTTCAAATAATATGTAGCTCGATTACACTCGTATCCTTGCTTGTCTGTGGTCACGAATCCCAAAGTTTCAGAGAATGTTCTATTGTTTGAACAATAGGTACAAGTTACATGCATGTTTTAGTGCTTGCCCTCTTCAAGGACTGTTGACGCATTCTCTTGTCTCATACCTAACGGGTTGGTGCATATGTATTGACGATTGTCCTTTACATTTCTGTACTAATTGATTTTTTTTTGCTTGCTACTCATTTTTGCACAATGTCATCAATTGCATATCATGTCAGTTTGCAATGTTCTTTGCATCATCAATGTTAACCCAACATTGTTTTTTTAAACCCAAAACTCGAAAATGTCAGCAACGTTTTTGCACTAAAATCTGTAATGACATGCTCTGATTTTAGAATGTCAGTACCGCCCTTGCTAACCTACCAAACATCATAACCAGAGAACTGGGAATGGCTAGGTGACAATAAAATGAGGTCATTACCGTCTTGCCCATAATCATCCTGCTGGCCTATTCAGTTTTCTTTTCATGACAATCTTAATTTATGCACAACTTACAAACACCTGTTTAGCTCTTTAAAGCTTATGATGAATAGACTCATTGCGATAAATTAGCACCGTACATGCTGATCTTGAAAAATGCATAATAGTTGCATAAGGAAATTGTGCACACCTCCACTCAAATGTATGTCCAATGTAGGTTTCATTCATAAAATAGCAGCAGATTCAGGAAATGTTTAGTTCACACTATTCGTATTAGCTGCTTGTCAATGGTGGGTTGTACTGTATAAACCCTTGCAATTTTTTTAGATATGCTAACAATGACACAGCTGTGTAGCATTGTCGCATACGAGCGTAGACCTATATCAGATCCTAAACACGTTTTATGGTCAATTTTCTATTGCGCAATGATTTAATGTGCAGTGAAAATGATGAATGAAAATCGAAAAAAAGCGATAATTAGCATTTATCAGCAGCCTGCAAGCCCTCCTCTTGCTCAGATGACATCGTCGAGCCTATTGGGCAATGGGCATTGAATTACCCAGGTTGTAGTCTTGAGTTTATGTGCAAAATTATTAATATTAGAAGTTATGCGATAATGTTGCGTAGTAGTTTACTTGTACTACTGTGTGAAAAAGGTTTGGAACATCTACATGTAGGCAGGTGTTTTTGGCCAGTTTTCTCCCCCACGACATGGCTTTCCCACCTGGAAACTAGTAGCTCGCAATTACGGTTTTCCTGTAAAATTTAGTAGGCCATTTTTTGCAAATCTAACAAAAAGGCACCAGCACAGATGGCAAAGTTCTCTGATTTTCATCTGGGCTCCTTTTCAGCAAGCTGGGCCGACATACCGAAAATGATGGCGAGTAATTGGTCCAGGTATCTTCCGCGTGTCTCGCACCTGCCTGACCCCCATTTTTTTTCCCAATTTCGAAAGTGAATTGTTAGGACTTGTAAGACAAGTCGAAAGCATGGCTTTCATGCATTCCCTTGGAATGCTTTGGCCAAGAGCAGGGAATGTCTTTGCCATTTGATTACGACCATAATTAACCTAGTCTTTTTAGATGTTACATCAATGCAAATTCATGACTGGAAATTATCAAAACTGCAACGTTGAGCAATTTTCTTGAAATGCAATTCAAGTCTGTATGCATCTTGATAGTTGATCTTGATTCTTGCCTACTGTTTGATATCAGTGATCAAGAGCAAGCATTGTCGTTGCCATTATGACCATATTCAGCCTGATCTTTTTGGATGTTACACCAATACAAATTCATGACTGGAAATTATCAACCCTGTGACGTTAAGCAATTTTCTTCATATGTAAGACAAGCCTCCATAGATTTTGATACGTGATCTTGATACTTGCCTACTGTTTGATGGAATTGATCAAGAGCACGCAATGTCGTTGCCATTACGACCATAATTAGTCTAATCCTTTTGGATGTTACATCAATGCCAGTTCATGATTGAAAATTATCAACTCTGCAATTCTGATCAATTTTCTTCATATGTAAGACAAGCATGCATACATCTTGATACTTGATCTTATACTTGCCTACTGTTTGATGATATTGATCAAGAGCCTAATCTTTTTGGATGTTGCAGCAATGCAAATTCATGAGTGAAAATAACTAAACCCTCAAAGCTAAATTATTTTTTAGATATTCAATAGTAGGAACCGTAACTTACCAGTGGATTGGCCTCGCTGATGGAATGTCCGATGACCACCATGCAAAGCATGTATAGCACCAGTGGCGAATTGAGCACCTTAGGAACGTACATTGTAATTCACGAGCTCGAATTCCTTGAGGAGCGTCCAAAAATGTTAACCTCAAATCTCGAGAGGTTTTTACGATGCTGGTAGTTTATACGTGTTCTCCTAGAGCGGTTCCTCCAATCAGGACGGGGTTAGCAATTCCCAACCTGTTTGCAAAATGTGACAGGTGCTGAGTGAAAGACTCTGATATGCCTGGCTTTTGTGAGAACTTCTTCAGCGCCTCTGGATGCCTTTGAAATGGTTTTGAAACAGCCCAAGAAAGCACAGGTTACAGAAAGATGTCTGGCTTTTTGCCTCTTAAGTCTTGGGTTTGGAAAAAAAACCTTGCTGTCTCTTTCACTCGTTGACCGATGTCCAATCCTACAAGAACAAGTACATGTATGCTAGCTGGTTGACATGCAAGCTGCCAAGCAACTCTTGTAACAAGTTTGCGGAAAAAAGTTTCTTGGAGCAGACAACTGCTCCAGATTAGATAAGTTCTTGCAAGAGTACTTGGAATTGTTGAAGCAGTGCAGATTGTTTTTGGAAATTGACGATATTATAGGTTTTTTTGCCCCACTGAATTCGTTTTTTGCCAGTTGATAAATCGTGAAGGAAGATTGAAGGTCGACGTGGACAACAAAAACAATCTACATGTAATTGCGTTTATCGTTAATTTGGATGTTTTGGTTGGCGGAAATTGCTGGTTTTCTCCTGGAATAGCCGATGTTATCCCCTTACTAATTAGTTTTATAAATACATCAGGGAAAGTCACTCCGAGGTTCAGAAGTGATGACAAATTTTATTTGTTGTAGAATTTCAGTTTCGAACAGGAAGATGTCGAAAATACATGCAAGATAGGCTACTTGGTTCTTATTAGGGGCGATCAAGTATTATGTCATCGTTTTATGGGGGTCAGCTGACTGCTGACAATTGATGACTGAAGTGAGGACTGGTCAGATGATGACGTCACTATTTCTGTTTTGTACAACATTGAGTTAATATCCATCATTTGTGATCCAGTTTTGTGAAAAGCTAACCTCTGCAAACTCAAGAGCATAACTGAAAACTTTTTTTCTTGGGACCATTCATTGCCAAATCTCCTAAACATTCCACTTAGAGCAAAATATGCAATTTGTAACAAACAGACCTTAACTCGCTATTATAGTTTTGAAGAATGAACGAAAAAAGTAAAGGATGGAATATTTCCTGGCGAACACAAAAATGAGCAATTGTTCAAGGGGTGATGCTTCCTTATAAATGGGTTGTTGAAGGTTTTGTCCACAAAAAGTAGACTTGTCGAACAAACGCTAGATTTTGTACAATGAGTTGTGACATTTACTGACAACAGTTACTTTGGAGCAGTTCGAGTTAATCGTGGTCAACTTGCCAGCTTGTTACATTGTTTTGTGACGAAGTATGACAGAAAAGTAATTTTGATCTGTGGGTGTTCAAATTGCTCGTACACTTGTAATAATTTTGGACTATGGCCCATGGTTAATAAAAGGTAACTTCTTGCCTACAGTGTATGCAATTGGATATGACAACACACTTCCACAGTTCAATTAATCATTGTGGACCAAGATATCCTTGTCCCTTCCCATTTTTGGGCATGCCCGTTACCAGAATTGGCCTTTGCACACTTTCCAAGGAAAAATGCTTTGAAATAATGGTTTTAATACGTTTCTCAGACGTGGGAATTCGTTGAGAAGGCTGACGAAGGTACAAAACGCATGATATCACCCCCTACGTTGCACACGTAATATGACAGGATCCGCTTTTGTTTTCGAAACTTGTAGGTCAGCGGCTGGTTGTTTTTTTGCGAAATTTTTTCATCGACTTAATCATGGTTTCAATGTCGTCGCTTTCGCTTCACACAGCCAAGTCGAAAAAGTTCAAGGGAATTTGTGTAAATTTTAATTTCAGCGTGTTTGCCAATTTGCGTATTATAGGTCAAGATGATCCTGTTTGGATGCCTTCAACTTGAGACGACATTGGAGGGCCTAGCTCATTACGTAGCCCTGGTGTTGCGCGTCATTGAAATGCAGCATGCGTGTTGTAATTCTTGTAGTAAGGACCAACAATGTTCAATTTTGAAATCTTTCTAAAACTCTTCCTTATGCTGGCGTGCTGGAACTGTTACGGCTTTTTCAGAACTATCAGGAGACTTTCGACAGGACTAAGGTGCAAGATGAAATAACAATGTCACTCAATTAATATTATTTTTTTTCAGAAATTATCAATAAATGATCCACCGGCAGTTCCATGGCAGTCACCGAGACTTGAATCGCCTGCGGCAGTGAATGTCTGCAGGCCTACTTCGAATAGAATTTCAATAAAAACTGAAGATGAAAAGCAGTTCGTTGCAAGCTGTTCCTGTGTAAATTACAAGCAAAATTAAGGTAAATTTCGCACTCGTTCTAACCTAGTTCCCTACTACCTTCAACTTCGGACTACAATCTGTGCTAGGTAATAATGAATGTTTGCATCAGTTTGCATAAACAAAAATCGCCAAAAATTGAACATTGGTGGAAGCAAACGCTTGTGTTGGTAAAAACTGGCAGGAATTGATGCTATGGTAATGCCGTTTTGGAGCAACTGTTTCTTTGGTCAATCCTCTCGCAAATTCATGAAAGTTTATGATACTTTACATTAATCATACTGGATTGATTGTAGAGCAGGGCTGGGAGAGTGGATACAAATGTGGTATTCGGATACATTTTGATAAGTGGATACAAATGATTTTGTGGGTTATGGAAGTGATCTTTGTCAGTGGCGTGCATACATATGTGCCACACTGAGTGGTGTCAGGTCACCAATCAGTAGGCCTACTGTGACTGGTATGTTTTACTTCAAATTCTGACTGCAGTTGAGTAACGTGACTAATTATGAGTATGGATAATTGTACAGTTGACTAACAAGACTATAAACATTACAACATTTCAGACGTGACACAATCTGCTTCTAATCTGCATTCATATTCTCTATTATGCTACCTTGACTAGTACGTTTTACTCCTAATTCTGAGTACTGATGACTCCACAGTGAACTAACACGGCCTTAATTCTAGATTAAAATTTAGAGAATTATAGTGACATAGGCCTATAGATTTCTTACACCATCTCTGAAGCTGCTCGATAATGCCTTTATATGCGAGTAATCAAATTTCACATGTTGTTAATATTCAAAACATGTCATGAGTCAATTCCTAGGTGAATATTGAGGATACAATATGGATGCAAATCAATTGTCGTACAAAATTCGTGTGGGTTTATTGGTGGAATTCGATACATTTGCATAAGTTTGCTTCTTTGGTCACAAACTCGGGTCATTCTGGCAATTCTACTTGGTAGTTTCCTTAATCCTTAGTTACTTAGTAGGAGACTTAAGCTGAAGGAGTAGCGGGTGCATAATGCAATTGGATCATTCCATGTGAATGTTGATTTGTCAACATCTGCTCAGTGGTAATTTTTTAAGTCTGCTATCTCTAAATACTTAAATATACCAAATAAGCTTAGTTCAACACTCCGGCATCCAGCTGGCCAAATATGAACCATTTTCTCGGATTCGTGGTTTGATCTAAAATGTCGGACGGTTACGAGTTGAGGCTGTGAAGACCTTCCCGCAAATCTTATAAAAACACGCTGTTTGAACCCGGTATTTAATAATAAAGTTCATTGAATGTTTAATATTACGTAGTCATCTCACATGTTTGTTTAACTCATTTGAAGTGCCTTTAGCACGCAATGTGCGTGCGTTTATTTTTCATTCGTAATCCACACACCACTTGAAACAATTTGCCCGTACCGGTACCATATTTGTTCAACAAGTGATTCTTGCATAACAGACGTTGTTATTAGTAATTTATGTAAACCACCCTGCAAAATAAATAGCTTTCCATGTACTTGGATCAATGCTGCTTTTCAAGGTTTACCATTCATTGCAAAACGATATAGGCTATCAATACATGCCAAATGCCTTTTGTTCTAGGAATAACACGTATAAAGAATAACATATATAAACATGATAAGAAGGCACTGTAAACAATTTTCCACGAGTTGGATGGAATGACCCCCTTTTTAAATGTGGTGCACGATTTGTAGTGGCATGGCTGCCAACAAAGGTGTCAGAGGATTCAAACATTTTATGATAATCCAGGGTATGCAAACGACGCCATAATTGACCATGGCAGGGTTCATTCCGTCAGGGAAATGAAATGTGGTCAGGGAACGTCAGGGAAATGTGGTCAAATGTCAACATTTCTCCCATTAATTCAGGGAAATTCATAATGTCTGAAAATTTCTTGTGGCACAACTATTTTTATTGATATAAGTATCTCAGGAAAAGCATTGGAAAAGCTGTATTTGTGTTCTACTTTTTCTAAAAATTTCGCTTATAGCGTTTTCACTATCATTTCTTATCATTATCATTAATTTTTCTTATGAAAAATTCACCTAAAATGCATTTTTTTGTTAAAATTTTTTGTTGTCTATGGCGGTCTCTTAATTATTAATTTTATTATTTCTTCTTATAAAATTGTGGGCTAATTCCATCATTTCGTGATCAGATCTATAATTTCTAAAATTTCCGCCATATGGTAGCCAATTTGCTCGGATCAAATCTGTAAAAATTGTTTCTTGAAATTTTCTGGAAATTTTCCATAAAGTGTCTGGAAAAGTCAGGGAAATTCAATTGAAGATTTGCCTAGTCGTCCTGTCAGAAAAATACAAAAAAAATATAGTTAATTGTAGAGTTGCAGATAAAGTTAATATTAATTACACGTGGCATTTGTTTTGATAAGTCAGGGAAATTAATCAGATTTGGTCAGGAAGAGTCAGGGAAATTGAGTTGTAAGTTTTGGTATGAACCATGCATGGACGATTTGATAAACCAAAAAAAAAAAGTGAATGATCCAAGCATGGCCAAATTCTGTGTCTCTCGCCAACTTCTTTTACTAGTTTGAGGCTCTCTGCTATCGGCTTCCACCTGCTGATCATCACAGAGTTCAATGCCTACGAGTCAAACTTTTTTTTCTAGTTTATTCATTTCTCGTTCTGTAGGTACTCGAGTTCATGGCTCTACCCTAGGAGCTAGTCTTGCGAGTAACCTATCTCGTGCTTATCCATCCGTTCGGCATACCTAACCCCTCATGACTTTTTTTTAACAGGTTGGGTTTGCGCTAGGTAGGCGAAACGGGAACATTTCCCCTGCAGGCAAACATGTCCTTGACTTTCCATCTTGGCTTTTTACCTTTTGTCAAATGGTCGCAGGTGTGCTGTTTACGTGGTCGTGGGGAGCCGCTCGCTGTTTCAGGCTCACTCGGTCTTCGGCATCCCCCATGGCTTGTTGCACCAAGCGCCACAGACCCGAATCTGCTGGTTCACGGTGCCAAACCATGACCCTGAAAACGAACCCTAGCATGGAACCGGTTGGAGTCGATGTGAACCAAAGGACCGTGAACTCTGATAGAACCTGCGAGGTGAGACATTACCTTTCCAAAGCACCCAAAATGGAGTCTGGAAGGCAAGTTTTGATCAGCAGAGCCAAGACGTTGAATGAAGATCTTAACAGGGAATCATGATTGGTGACCAGGTCATCAGCACCCCAACTGCTGATACTTGTAAACCTGGAAAACATGGAAATGTCAGGGAAATTGTTTTTTTCTGGAAAGTCGGGGAAATTCATATGGCTTGAATTTTGTTATGGTCGGACAATTTGAGTCATACGTATATATAAGAAAAGCTGTATTTGTGATCTACCTTTTCTAACAAATTTTCTTTAGTTTCCGTAATCATTAATATGTCAGGCGCAATGCATTGGTCTTTTTAAAATAATTGCATACTCTGGAGATTCAAATTTGATGGAGGGGAAAGTCGGGGAAATTAAAATGGCTGGAAATGTGTTATGGTCGAAAGATTTGACAGCCATAAGTATATAAGAAAAGCAGTATTTGCGATTGTTTTTCTAAAAATTTCACCTTCAGTTTCCATAATCATTAAAATGTCAGGCTCAGTGCATGGATCTATTTCAAAAATTTGCTTGCTCAGGAAATTTCAATTTGGTGGAGGGAATTTTTAAACGCAACCACCTGTACTTTCTAATCCACTTATGGAACTTCAGTGCATTCGGAACCATACTTTTGTAACACGATTTAAACTGCTTTTCATACATTAAATCTTGAAGGAACATAAATAGAGCATGCAAACTCCATGTATTTACAGTAGTAGGCTAAACACTAAAACTGTGTTAAATCCATAAAAATCATTTGTTTTCAATTGACTGGAATTTTTTTTAAGTGTCTGGAATACTTGGAAAAGTCATTTAAATTTAATCGAAGGTTTGACCAGTCAGCTTGTTGTAAAAGGTTTAGTGAGTTTGCATAGGCCTTGGTACGTAGTGGAGGCCTCCGCTAACAAGGTTCAGTGTCAGTCTTAGCATAAAATCTCTTCAGTCTGTTCACCAACTGGATGCTGAGTCAGATGAAGTAATGCAGCCTCTGTCCTCCATCTCCTGCTGATGAGTAACTAGTTTCGGCACCGAGGCCGTCTGAGTTCTAACTGCTATTTGCATCCTCCTATGACGCAGAATTGTTGGCTCTGATCACGAACTATCGTAATTGTTACATTGTCTGTGTATGCCGGGAATACCAATGAATTATACACGGAAGGCTTTTTTATCATAAAGCGATCAGAAAATTAGTATGCACAGCAATTTTAATTTTTTGATCATGCAGGAAGTTCTGCGATGCTCTGGGCTGTTGTTTACATGTTCGGTGTTTATTTCGAGGCATGGCAACTGGTTTCTTTTGATTGTTAAGTTAACAGCTGGCAATCGATGAGGCTCGGACGACCTTGATACAGAAGCTATTAGTAGGCTGCGACAAACTCATCACTTATTAACTTATCTGGACAAGTTGATATTTTTGCAGATATTGGCTTTCTGGCAAGTTTTTTTTTGAAAAAAAATACTTAGTTGCATTTAACGAATCTTCCGAGCATATTGTTGTTAGCAATTATTGTGACACATCAGACAAATCCTGGCAATTTAATCTATTTAGGGTAAAGTTGTCACAAGTATCGTTCTCTCTCTCGTAATTTAATTAGCACTAATTAGCGCATTAACAGGTGGTGTTTTAGTTTGGTTGCATTCTTGACAGTTTTTTGGATTCTGGATTTTGGTGTTCTGCTTTATGGTCAGGGGTCGAAATGCGTGGCCTTGTGCCATACCATTCTGGGCATGCAACATATAACCATCTTGTGTTAATGGCTGTCTCTGTTCTTGTCTCATTGATAGATGTGGCCATACCTTAAGTACCTGAGCCTGGGCGTGCTCATTCTACAGACAACCTCACTGGTCATGATATTGAGGTACTCCCGCACCCTCAATTCCAAAGTTGGTGCCACGCAATATTTATCGTCAACTGCCGTAGTCATCGTGGAACTGGCCAAAGTCCTCATCTGCTGCGTTATTGTCTTTAGTCAAAAAAGTAAGGCTTTAATTTTATGTATGTAGTTGTCTCCAATGCCAAATGATCTAAAATTATCGTGTGCAATTTTTGGTTGTCGTACCACTAGGGTTTCGCATTTGTGACTGGTTGCACACCATGAAGGTCGAAATTATCGGCAAACCCTTGGAAACTGTAAAAATGCTAGTGCCTTCAGGACTGTACGTAATTCAGAATAATCTACTTTATCTTGCACTCACCAACTTGGATGCAGCAACGTATCAGGTATCGCATCGAGTCTAGATTTTGCTTAGCGGGGACAGACTACAATAATCGCTCAATCTAGCTTTTATTGAAAGGTTACCTACCAGTTGAAGATTCTTACCACGGCCATCTTTTCGGTAATCGTGCTGAACAAGAAGCTTGAAACGTATCAGTGGTTTGCCTTGGTGCTGCTGGTGATTGGTGTTTCATTAGTGCAGGTGTGTGTAGGTGAAACTGTAACTGTTGTTTTTGATATAAAATTTGTATCGGAAAAGCCAATAGTGCAGTAATGACCCGGTTTCTGGTTTTTGTTATAGTTGCCCAGCAATTCTGGTTGGTCATTGTCCGTCTCGGTTCTTTCTAAATCTCAGTTGGTTGGTCTGGTTTCGGTCTTGGCTGCCTGCTTTTTAAGCGGCTTTGCCGGCGTTTACTTCGAGAAGATTTTAAAAAATTCCCAGCAGTCATTATGGATCAGAAATATTCAGCTGGGTGTGTATTTTTCACTTTTGCACGAGCAAGTCAAGTTTATTTCAAAACAAACTAAATTTCACTGTATTCGTTCCTCGTTTCAGGTGGATTTGGTTTGCTGTTTGGATCATTAGGAGTTTTATTAAATGATTACACGCTAATTAAAGAGGCCGGATTTTTTCAGGGCTATAATAAATTAGTGTGGCTTGTCATTTCGCTTCAGGTATGCCTTATTGTTCCTACAAATAGTGATTTTGACCCTCTTTGAGATATCTTTTTTGAATACCTTTAAGTTATTAAAATTAGTGATTGTTACTCGACATTACATTTTCTTTAAAATTGAAACACTAGACTTCCTTGGAAATATATTTTTCTTTCACAAGGTAAAATAATTAGTATACTGTTATTCACGTTGTTTCCTTTTATTATTTCAGGCATTTGGTGGCATTTTAGTCGCTGTAGTCATAAAGTATACAGATAATATTTTAAAAAGTTTCGCCGCATCATTGTCTATTGTGATTTCCGTCGTATTTTCTTACTTCGTTTTAGGAGACCTGAATTCCTCGAGGTATTTTTACCGTCTAAATGTTTCAATTTATTAGCGTTGCTCAGAATTTTATACACTAGTTGGCCAAATTTAAAATTACAAATTAGTGTATTCTTTTAAGTGCATGTACTTTCTGTGTACAGGTCACTAGGTGTAAATACTCATTTTCCCAAATGGCAGAAAAACGTGTAATCTTCATCTGTCAAGCCTTTCCGTCAATCTAATTTGATTGAATACTACGTCATCTTTTATATCAGAGTTCGTTTATTTTGAAGTAATTTTTTCCTAGGATTGGCCTTTGATTTCTATTGATTTTCAGTTGATACCCAATACATGTGCAATTTCCCGCTTTAATCGTTGAACTCTGTTATTATTAGGTATTTCCTTTTTGGGACGGCAGCCGTATTGGGAGCAACACTGCTGTACATATGGCCCCAGAAAAAGCTGTCAAGTTTTACTTCATCCAAAGTCTGAAGGTAAAATATGACTTAATTATGACTATTGGGCTTATGCGTGTTGGTTGAAGGTTTGCTGTTTAGTACATACACATTTATTTTGCTTGCTGCAAATTCACTTCATATCAGTTATGATTGCATGTAATTGTCTTGCAACCAGAAAATAGAGAAAGGGTCAGCTTGCAATGTGAATGCCTAGGGTAAAATATGAGGAATGTGGGCAAATGCTTGACAGTTTTTCGGGGCGCCATCATACCTTACGTTCGATTCCTTCCTTTTGCACTTGTGTAAACGTGGGGCTTTTGGTTTTGGACTGTTCAGTCAGTTAGTGGCGGGGCTTTTTGTTCCTTTGTGGCAGTTTGCCATTTATAAGATTTTGTACAACAATACTTTGCAATTACTGAATGTCGCTCTAGGAATGCTGACATTGTCTTTGAGACATTCTCATAATTATTTCCCATATTTCCTAGATTCCATCAACATTTTTCTGTGGTAATATCAGCTGTTCGTTGGCCTCTTGAACTGGTCACCATTAGCCCAACCTACGTTTTAAGTGCAATATTTCTTGTAAAATGCTCTCCTCTGCGGAAAATGGTCACAGGAATTTCAAGCACTTGCATTGAAACGCTTGTGAATTGAACTTGATGAGGGAGGAGAGCTTTTTGTTTTATGCCTTGACTGGTGCAAGGAATGCAAATGCAGGGAAAATCATGTAGCATTAAAGTTGTCAATTTCAGGATTACATCATGTTGTTGAATCTTTTCACAAAATTGTAAACAGTTTTTTCTTTTTTAATAAAGTGTTCTGTTCTTACTCATGTGAGTTTTTTAGAGTTGCAAACTGGGTAGTTTTTTCTGAACATTCAACGGTTTTATTAAGAATCGTATTGGAATATGCACAGAAATAATGTAGGCTAACAAATTTAGTCCATTGACGACCGACAGAGAACGGCCATAGCTTGCATCAATAAATAACTAATAGTAGTTCGTAGTACAATAGTTTGTAGAAGTTGAGGTTAAGCTGACTGTGTGCATCAGATTTGTTTAAAATGTCAAAGGGATAATAATATTCTTTCCAAATTTACCTTGTAGTGGATTTCCCCATTGTTGCTTGTTGCTTACTTACCATCAAACTTCCAAGAATCCTTTTAAAAAGATTGATGATGGTCAGCTTAATCTTCGATTGCAGCCTTCCAAAATAATACTTTTAAAACCGGTGGAATTACTCCTTCATGCCAATAAACAAAGTTTCTTTATTTTTGCACCAGGCTACTTTTAAATTCACCTCAATGAAAAGAACCCATGTTGCAGTAATTGGCCAACTTTAAAAATCTCTCCATCAACCAACCATGAAATGAAGACACTGAAGAAAATGAAACTTGACTCGCAACCTTCAGGTAAGGAAACCATTTCATGTGATACTAGAAGCTAAACGTCACAAGATTTGAAATCAGTTTCTGATGCTTGTTTTGGCGTGATTTGCAACACTGCCGTAATACCAACCCATAGGCATATGGTTCTTGAAGGAATAACATGTTTCCAGTTGTATTTGTGGGGAACTTTAAAAATACGTAAGACTTCTACAATCGGTATCTTGAACCAGGTAAACAGTTATAAAATGCCCCTGCAAAAATTTTGACAGAATCCTAAAGCCTTGTGTTGGCAATCCACACCTAGGAAACGTTTTATAGAAACATGGTTTCTGGAAGCAATTTCCTCAACATGTTTCCACATTTCTAGCTAGTAATCATGTTTGAGGAGGCATTACCAGCTTCTTCGTTCTTATGTTAGAATGAATATAGACAGTCAGAATCTTGAACAAGGTAAACTGTTATCAAATGCCCTGCACACATTTTGATAGAATACTAAAGCCTTGTGTGGACAGCATCCAACCTAGGAAACGTTTAATAGAAACATGGTTTCTGGAAGCAATTTCCTCAACATGTTTCCACATTTCTAGCTAGAAATCATGTTTGAGGAAGCATATTACGCAGCTTCTTCGTTCTTATGTTAGCATAAATATATAGGCATTGATTTTAATAGATTATCGTAATTTTATAGCAAAAATATTGGCGAAGCTGGTCAGACGAATCGAGACCGTAAATCGTACAGGTCTTATACGTTAAGATTCCATACGTTGTTGAACTTTCTGGCACTTTGACTAATATGCAGTGTATGATAGCAAAGATTTATTTCGATAAAAGCGATCGTTTGGAAATAACAAGAAACTGCTATTCTGGTGAGCAGATTTATACAAAAGAAAGATGACAAGCCACTGTTACAAATCTCGGTTGGCAGTTCCGCTAGCAACGTCTGCAAATGCGAGCATTCCATTGTCCCGAAGCACTTCGTAAGTTTTGTACCGACCAGACTAGTGACATTTGGCCACTGATGGAATGCGGTGAGAACTCCACATTTGTGGGCATGAGTGAACAATGCACTATCGGCATTCCTGATTATGAGCTTTGGGGTTGACGTTGCCCAGGTTGGGCAGTCACACGTGCACTTTGGGGGGTTGTATTTTCTGAGCCTTCACGATCTCGTCTTGCACAGCACCGAGCGTCCTGTAAATCACTTTGAAGGATGGCCGGTTGGACGGCTTCCGGCTCCAGCAAAGTTTCATGAGGTCGTAGATGCAGCGTGGTGTGTTGTCCGGACATTGCAGCACGGCACCCTCCTTGATGAACTTGACCACCTCCTCGTGGGTCATGCCGTAATACGGCTGCATGGCGAAGGAGAAGATCTCCCAGAGGACCACACCGAAGGCCCACACGTCTGCCTCCACCGTGTACCGGTTGTACAAGATGGCCTCCAACGGCATCCACCTGATGGGGATGGCATCGTGCTCATCGCCCTTGTAGTAGTCCGAAGCGTAGATCTTCTGGGACAGACCAAAGTCGGCGATCTTCACCGTCATGGCGTCGTTCAGCAGGCAGTTACGGGATGCCAGGTCACGGTGGACGAACTTCTGCTCGGACAGATACACCATTCCAGAAGCGATTTGCCGTGCCAGGTTGATAAGGTCCAAGTGGCTCAGCTTGACGTCGTTGAAGATGTCGCCGGTGGAGCCACGCACTATGTAGTTGCTGGGAGAACAGGACCGCAGGAACTCGTTGAGGTCGCCCTTGCCCATGTACTCGAAGAGAAGACACATCGGCTTACCCACGGCGCAAACACCCAGCAGCTTGACTATGTTGGGGTGGTCGAACTTTGACATGAGGCAAGCCTCGTGCTCGAAGTCGCTCTGCAGGTCCTCCGTGGCCTCCTCTTTCAACATCTTCACGGCCACCATCGTGAACTCGTCGCCTTTGACGAGGCCTGGGGCCTTGGCCTGTAAAGGAAACGGATATTGCACGGTTTAGCATAAACTTGTTCCAGATACAGTGAAACACCTCTACAGGGTGTTTTTGAATTCATGTAACAAACTGCATCTGGTGTTAGAGTAACCTAAAATAAACAGGTTTCATCAATGAACCCAGGGTCCACTATTCATAAGTTACACTACAGGCCTTAGTGTATGAAACAACTGTGGATTCGCATGAGGATCTTGTGGCCAGAATTGCAGTTGCGGCTGGCAATGTGAATGACATACCAGGCATCTTTGAAAGGGTGCGACAATCCATGCTTCGACGTTGTGAGGGTTGTATTACTGCTAATGGTCGACAGTTTGAACATTTACTGTAAAAGAGTCTAATAAAATGACGGAATGTATGCTACTTTTGTTGCTGACATTTTACCTTGTAACTAATCCGTGTAAATGGTGAATGGTGGACCCTAGGTTCATTGATATAACCTGTTTCTTTTAGGTTACTCTAACACCAGGTGCAGTTTGTACCATGAATTCAAAAACACCCTGTATAAGTAGGACAGCCCCATTATGTCGGGTAGTTTTTCTCTTCACCGGACGTTGCCATAGAATTAGCATTTGGAGCAACCTCTCTAAGTAGGACACCCCGTAATTCATAAGTCGGACATTGTTTCGTGCCACATTTATGAGGAAAAAAAACACTATCATGTTGGACAAATTTTGCCACACACACACGGAAATGGCTCATTTTAACAAAATGGTGAGAACCCCAGGCATGGGAGAGATGGTATCCGGAAAGTTGATCTTCAACAATTATTCGCAGAACGTTGTTCGCCAACATTTCTTCGCCGACAGTTGATCGCATACGTTATGTATAAGTTAGGTTATATGTAGGTTAGGATAGATTAAGTAAGCAATTGACTTATGCGAACAACTGTCGGCAAACAACGTTCCATAAACCGGTCGAGATACATATAAGTCTACATGATCAAACAATTGGAACTGAATTTTCTAGCATTAGATCACATGACACCTCATGTTCCACACTGTGCTGTGGGGAGAACCACTTCATGTTCAATTGAAGAAAATGCTATTTCCTGTTCCATGTTTCAAACTGTTAGCATTGTCAATTTTTTTTTTTGAAGTCTTCACAAACTCTTTAACTCTGACACTCGCATGCACTATACATGTATGTGTCCGACATAGAGAAGTTTGTGTGTCTAACCTGAAAGACACGGCCAAATGCCCCTTGCCCGATGTCCCTGATGTAGATGATGTCGTTGCGGGGATACTCCAGGGCTTCCAGCTTGGGATTGAGTTTGGCTGCCATGTGATGGTAGGCCAGGTTGCTGGGCAATTTGTCGAGGTCGATCTCAACGTCTTGGGTCGGCGTTGCGTTGTATCCCAAGCGGTGCTTGTAAAGGCGATGGCAGAGCAGGAAGACCAACAGGATGGCGACCAATGCAGTCACGGCAACAGAACTCAGGACAAGAATGAAGGTGGGCGTCAGCCAACTGTAGGCCCCATTCCGAGAACGCCGGCCCTCGTCCAAAGGCACGTCGATGTCGAGAATCAGCGTGGAGTTATCTGATGGAATGCAATAATTAAAAAAGGCAAACTTTTTTACTTTTGTTTCATGCAGGGTTACCACTCAAATTCTCAAATCGATTTCCCTGACTTTCCATGACATTCCCTGACAACTTGCTGTCATTTTCCTGACATTCCCTGATAACTTTTCAGTAATTTCCTTGACATTTTACACGAAATTTCACACAATTTTAGACCACAAAAAAAGTACATGTATTAATTTTCAAGCCTTGAATCGAAGTCTAACACGGCGTAGGTGAAAATTTTCGGAGATTTAGATCACAGGTAATGAATTTTAATAATTAGCAACGAAATTAGTAGTGAAGTCGGGCAATTTTTCTGAAAAATACACATATTTCAACAATACTGTACTGTATTTCTGTGGACTTTAGAAATTTTATTAAATATTAATACTTCCAGAAACTCCATAGGCGAATTTATTTTAAAAAAAACTATATCTTAAACGATAGGTTTTAGTCTGTGGTGCCATACACAAATTTGTTTAGCATTAATAATATTAATAATAATGCGACAGTTTTGCAAAAAAAGTTCTGAAATGAATTCTGCAATGCATTTTGAAATGTATTTCAAAATATATTGCAAAATGCATAGGAAAATGTATTTCCTGGGTATTCAACAATTTATATTGCAATGCATTTCATAATGCCATTCAAATGTATTGCAGATTGCATTTCATAATGCCATTCAAATGTATTGCAGAATGCATTTCATAATGCCTTCAGTGATTTTTGATATGCATTTTTGAATGCATTTAAACTACATTACAGGTGAAATTCCTAATCCATGTATATATAATAATTGTAGTTAAGTTGTTTATTACATGTTCTTAATACAGTTATTTTTACCAGCAAAATATACTTTTAAATTCAATTGTTAATTACACAGTCTAATTCATTAACACGGAATTTCAGTATTTATGTATTATAAAATGCATTGTTCAATGTATTTGCTGTGAATGTCTTGCCGCAAAATACAATTCCAATACATTTGCAATACATTTCTCAATTTGCAATGCATTTCAAAATGCATTTCCTTTTCATGTAGGTTTTCACAAATTTTGACGAAATCCGTGACATTCCCTGATTTATCAGAAAGTTTGAACCCTGGCATTGCCGTAATAACTTGAAGGATTTGGTTTTTTGTCTGTACGTACCACACTTTGGAATGTCGCAGTGTTGCCACCTCATTGTCTTGTCCATGGTGTAGCACCACGGCAGCGGTTCCTCGCCGCCCGCGTTCCGACAGTAGTTGTCGGCATTCTTGATTTCCGGGAACACGTTTGGTGGACGGTTGTGGGAGTGCGGCTCTTGGGCATCCCACCTCTGGCACGGGATGCCGTCTTTCGTGACGTTCACGGTGCCCTGGTAGTAGCGGCCACTGCCGAAGATGCAGTCCGCTGAAATGCAAGAAGTGGAAAATCATTGCAAGAACGGGAAATCTGAAAAAAGTTCATGATCTGTTGGTGTTTCGCAAAAACCTACTGGTCACTTCATCGTGCTTCATTTCTGTGAGCCGGCTGTGCGAGCATGGAGGATTGGTGGAGTTTCCGGCATGCGGTAGGATCTCGCACTTTGGCAGCCGGAAGTGTCCCCTGGACTTGAAGTAGATCCCCCGCTGTTTGTCCTCTTCGATCATCGCCCACTCGTTGTAGCAGAAGAGCTCTCGCAGGGCGATGCAGTCCTCTCTGTAATTGGAAATTTAATCTGGGTTCAGACACTGATGCCAAATAGCAGATATTGATTGCAAATGCAAGTAATTATCGTCAGGCAGGAGACTGAAGCTGCAATTCATGGATTTTAAACTATTTTGGATTTTTCTTTGCTTGTTTTCTGCAAATGAACCGTTGGTATCATGTCCAAGCAATTCCTGATTAGGTTGCATCCTTCAGACTGCACAGACATGCCAGTGGTCACACTTCGAGATATCTGGAAATTCAGGGCATGGTTCTCAATGTTTCATTAGACTGAATGACCAGATGAAACAAGATCTCACTAGAGATAGCGAAGATTTTTTAAGGCAAATGACTTGAAAACTCATTTAATGATATGTTTTCAGCTGTTCTTTGAAGCCGCAGGCTGTTTGGAGTGACATTTCAGATACCCGTTTCCATTACCTAAATGCAGATTACGATTTTGTTCCACGTTGGTCCACAAATTTCCATGATCGCAACTGGTGCTCACATTCTGGAACGCTCAGACATGCAGATTTTTTGACAATTTGACCGGGGCATGCCAAATCTTGGGCAAACGCCGAGAGAAATATACATATAGGAAAACTCATTTCTGGCTCACTTTTTTAATGTTTGAAAGAAACAAAAAAGTTACAACAAATGAACTTAAAACCCCCAATGTAAAGTTTGATTTTGAATCACCCCATCTTTCTGATTTAAAATGGATTTTTATTAAATCGAAAGTTGTGAACATGATCAATATGACCCAGATTTCCAAGATTAACATTTGGAATCTTGAGTTCATCCAAAATTTGTTTACAAACATTTAAACCCTCTGTTTGAAGATAAGTTTTAATTTTAATTTTCTTCTGACACAAGTCGCAAGATTTTTAAACAAGATATTTCTTAAAAAAACGAGCCAGGAACGACTTTTCTTATACTACTGCCGATTTCAGATCTGCTTGTTAGTGGGCAACACGGCATATCTGATTTCACACTAATTTCCAAGTTTTTATCAGATCTTCATTTGCATGACTAGCGCTACGGCAATGTCCAAAACATTGACCATTGTCCCTCCGGTAGCGACCTCAACCGCAACAGCGAACGTACTTGCGTTCTTCAGAGTCATCGGGAGTTACCGATAATATGCTCACCTGCACAGAGGTTTCCCGAAGGACTGTCCAGCCACAATGTCGCACTGGGGAAAGGCGTAATGGCAGAGGAGGATTTCTGCGGCTTGCCTGCACGTCTGTCCCAAGGAGCGGACCATCTCCACCCACAAGCCCATGGTGATCTGCTCGTGCAGCCATCCTCCGGTGGTCTCACGACTCATGTCAAACCAGATGAGACTGGAGCTGTTCAGGTAAGGCTTGCAGATCTCACCGTTGTATGGGGCACAATAGCCGCTGGAGGACGACAGCAGAGGCTTTTCTGTAAAATTGAAAGAAAAATACGAAATGTTTATGGGAAAGGTTGGAAAATGCAAAAGCACATTGACTGGACAACTCCGATGGAATTACCCTGGACGGGCGTGACGAAGACATCGAAGGTACGAGCGTCCATGGTCACGTTCTCTACCCCACCAGTCGCTTGACATTTGTAAGTTGCAGACTCTGTCGCATTGACTGTCAGGCCCGACTTGGCGTATGGCCCGTCTGCTGTCAGGTCAGCGTCTTTGACTACCTGCAATGAAAAACAAAGAGTTCAATGATTCGGGTCCATACCGTTTAACTGATGCAACTTTGCAGTGCCCAGAACTACAAAGGCCCTCAGAAGATCCGATCTTTAAGCTCGAAGAAATGGCCCTTCAGCAAAATAAATAATATAGTCAACTTCTGCCAGACCCGATCTTCATACAAGTACCCAAAGACCGAAAAGCCTGATCTACTTTCTGCTTGTCATTGGGCATTGGGATGCTCCTCCAAAGGAAGCTTTCAATTTAGTGGTCTTTGTGATCACCCATAATCAAAAAAACTGGTCTGCTGGATTTGGAATCTCGGATTCCATGACTTTTCTGTGACTTTTTCATGACTTCTAAAATGTTTCAGTGCCTATTAGACTATAGGGCCGAGTTTTCTGTCATCAAAAAGTAGCGATTTTCAGAAACTGGATGCAATTTTAACCTAAATTTTTATTTTGTGTAGCTGTCACTGTTTGGGCGCCATTTTGCCTTTCAGAAATTGCATCCTTCCAACTCCACAACCAACCATCCTTGAACCGAGGTGCGATGATGCATATTCTGCTTTTGAAACACTGAAGCTCGCCACAGACCATTCGTCCTTACACATGCAATTGGAAGGCATCATTGCTTGTTCCACATTTCAATTGGTCAGCATTGGATAAGCAGGTTGGAAAACTGATGACAGACATACTGGGATGCTTTGACCGTTTCTGTCAGCTCTGACAGCCACTTCCGAATGAAGTGGAGGGCGAATTACTGTCTTCTCGGCTGTCCGATGCCTTGGCGCGTGAACTGGACATTGGGTCAGTAAAGTCAACAGTTGTTCTCGATTGACATTACCATAAAGCGGCCATCGAAAATGCTGTCAAACTGCAAGAATTTCCTCTCCAGAGATTCGATGATGTGGGTAATTGGGATTGCGGCCATTGAACGGACAGAAGCTAGGGGATTTCACCTTTTTTTCTGCTCTTTGCCAGAATTCCAGGGTGGGTGGGGATGGCAAAAATGCGAGAAGCCTTAAGTAAGTGGAGTGGATGCAGAAGATCCGAGGGGGTTATGTCCGATAAGGAATCCGATAAATCATGGCCCTATCGAGCAGCAGCTTTCAGCACTTGTTTTCTGCACCCCTCGATGGGAGGATGGAGGATGGATGGGGGAACCGCTTATAACGAAATATGGCGAGTGTGTTGCGAGTCAAACATATTTCATGCTGGATATTGGTTTTCCTAGAAATGGTGGAGAAGAAGGGGATCCTCAACCATGCAGGGGTTCCCTCGGCGCGCATTTAAAAGCCCCTCTATTGCACTATTCAAATGTATAATACCATTTCAATTTTATCAGTAGCTTTATTTACTCAACCTTATTTATGCCCAGAATGTTTATCCCCCAACTTAACGTCATTTAGGGTTGCTACCATCTACCAGGCGTTAGCATCCTCTGAATTTTATTGCCACTGAACGATTTTCAGTCAACTCGTTGGTTTATAAGTGTCTACTGGATTTGGTATGGCCAATTCCATGACTTTTCCATGACTTCAAAATTGTTTCCATGCCTGTTAGAATATGGGGTTGTTCAAGATTTGTCACAACAAAATGGCGAATTTCAGAAACATTATCTACCATTGTGGCGACAGAATTATTGGCCAAAAACACACCGCAAGCAAATTTTTTTGAGGAAATAGGTGAATCATTCAATAGGACAAATTCAATGACAGTGTTGTAAATTTCATGACTGTGTTAAAAACGCCATTTGCGACCTGGCTTCACTCTTCGCTACGGAAACGCATGCATGCACTTTGCGTAACCATGCTGAGGAAGTGAAGTCTGCATAGGCTGAGCTGGCGAAATTAAAACACTTTTCAGTTTCGTGTCAGGGAACGGCCATGTGTTATGCCATCACAGAACTGTGATTTTGAGACCCCACCTTGTGACTTATCAGCATTTTCAAACCCCACGAAGTAATGACAATATTACGAAATGAGCGAATTTCCATCAAAATGTGAGTAAAATGTTGGATTCTACTCGCACATAAAACTACATTTTCAAGAAAAAAAACGTTATAGACAATTTTTATTTTGCAAAAATCGATAACAAGGTGATGGTTTTTACCCAAATTAAAAAAAATCACAATTTCGCTGTGATTTTAAATGTGGTTTTATATGAGAAGAATTTGATTTTTGCTCAAATTTTGATAATTTCTAATTCCCTAATTCTGATTTCCTTAAGGAACGTTCCAGTATTACTCCATCTCAAAATTGGGATTTGAGACTAACTCATTATCATTTTCAAACTCCCCCACCCTAGTGGTGACCAAAAAAATTTCGAATAGAGTGAAATTTGTATCCAAATGCCATCAAAAATAAGGAATTTTTAGTCACCCAACAACACATTTTCAGCAATTTTGTTTCAAAGCTGGATGACAGATGATAATTTTAAACCAAATTTGTATTCAAAAAATGACTGCATTTGTCTCACCCCCAGACATCATCCATCATTGACCAACCCTCTCCCCAAGATGATGACATAATTCCTGAACTTTTTCTTGGCAACATATTTATACATGTATTCCATAAAGCGTTTCTGTTTGTGATGACGTAACACATGAACGTTTCCTTAGGCTTAGCAATACATAAACTGTATGTTCATAATACATGGATTTTAAAAAGCAATTGTTTTGCAACAGTTGGCAGGTTTGATGGTGGTCTCAAAAGTTTGAATCAGAACGAACTTTCGAGTTGTTCGTACCATGCTCGATGCTCCAACTCTGACAAAATCCAACTCTGATGAAATTCTACACTGGTAAAAACACAACGTTTTTTTGGAATTTAACAACAATCCATATCAATTTCATTTCGTAAATTCTACGTGCTGAAGCATTCGATATAAAACACGGCTTATGAATTCAGGCATTGTGCCTTTAAATTTTTTACTGCTGGCAGAGCATCATTTCATCATCTGGTGCCATTCCAAAGGCTTACCGAAGGATTCCCTTTTTTCCGAATTTGTTGAACACCGAAGTTTCCTGCTTTTTGAAATCCACTTTGGATAGCTTGGAGTTGCATAATTCAACGTTGGGATATATCGTTTCTCCGCTTTATTTGATCCGTTTGGCAGCGTTTTTAGCCGTGGATTTCCACCCTTGAATTTCTGGTTTAACTTTTGTCTTGACTGAACCGAAGATCCTTGCCTTGTTTTTCCTTCTTATTTCTGCTCTTGACATTTGTTATTATTTAATCGATAGCCCTCATCCCCACACTCCCCGAACCCTAAATCAATTATTTCGGTGTCGTCATGGCTACAAACGTGTACGGCACTCGGATTGTTGCACGAAATGGCCCATATCCGCAAATCAAATCATCGACTTCAGCGCCAATTTTCAGTGAAAACAACGCTTGTTTTTCGAAAACCTGTTTGTTTGTCAATGCCTCGTGCACATGCACCGGTTGCGTTGTGACAATGGCGACAACCACAGAGTTAAGTGGGTCTGCTAAATGGCGGCCATGGCTTTAAATTTAAACTCCATGTTGTCAGCTATTCTTCAGTTCAATTCAACTCGGTATCCTTCTCTTCAAAGTCATAAGCTGAAATATAATTCTACAAATGATTTACACCTACCAACCACACCTTCCAATCAATACCCAACTTTACTATTTCATTTTTATTTTTATTTATAAAATATCAGAAGCTGATTTAAAAAAAATGCGTTCCAAGTCTAGCAAGTCGTGCCGAAGTCGCTCAAGTCCTGCCGAAGTCGCGCAAGTCCAGTCTAGCATAATCTATATTGCAGAAAAAAGTCACAGTAATTCTGCAACCTTTTTTACGCATATGTCCTGCAGAATTCTGTGAACAATTTTGTGTATGGGTTATTTAGCTGCCCTAACTGCAGGCAATCACTGCCAGCCAACGGGCTGTTAGGAGAAGCACACTTACTGTATAAGCAGGGGCAGGGTAAATAATAATAATAATATGGTTTATTCCAATTGGAATGGGAAGAAATGGCAAACCACTTACATTGATACCGTCAATAAAATTTGAGGAACCACCTCTGTTGGGGGGAATATTGTTTACAATTTTATAGAATATGCTTAATATGCTGAAGAAAAGCAGACTATTCTTCAGTTGTTGAAGATTTTTCTCTAGCTTGCATTTCCCCTCATATGACACAACTTTCCAAAGTTTCTGAATAATTTTCAGTTTTGGTCCCTGATTGTTGAAGCACATGTCCACCCAATGTTTCTTCAGAAGGCCCCTGGATTCCCCCAATTTCTCCATGATTGTCTCATGTTGTTGTGTCAACATTGTGTTTTGGAATATCTCAAGGACTATTAAATTGCACTGCCCAGGCATCGTTTGGCTTCTGAAACCTTGCAAGCGCCACCCAGGCACTCAAGCAATGCCTAATTTCCTACTTCAGCCCCTCTCCAAGTCCTAATTTCCGAAAACATCTTATTTTTTCATTCTCTTCTCATGCGCACGGTTTATTAATGCGATTCTGGAAAGCGTTTTTGCCAATCTTCAGAGATCAGCGATACGAGCTGTTTTTCGTTTTCGCATCTAAACAACAGGCGAGGAATCCGTCTTCTGTCTTGGCATTTTTTTGTCTTTGGGCATTGTTTTCTCGTCTTTTATTGAGGCACATACGATGCAAGACGACGATGTCGCGTGCCTTTTCCTCACATATGCCATGATGAAGGCCCTTAAACACTCATCGATCATTGGTCCATTGTCTCGTTCATGCACATTTGTTCACGCCATGACTACACGACCGAACCGTGGGGTCAGGATGGCGTTTTATGGGTTCCTTCAACATCAAACATTTGGAAAATGCAAGTTAATATAGACCTCGAATTGCTTTTTAGTGACCATATGTCTATAGTAGAGCGGCTGGTCTTGAGGCCGCCATCTTGAATTTCATCCTTTGGGAACACATAAGGTAGTATCAACTTGGGAGTTGAGTATTAGAATGTAGAATGCTGAATGTGTTGCCAAACGTAATACACTATTACCCTAATGTTGTTTTACAAAATTTTATTAAAAGTATTTGTAAATGGTATTTATGGTTGATAGTTTCTTATCATTTACAAAATGTTTCAGAACAATTTTGTAAAACAGTATGGCTTGGGAATTTTAAGTATTTTCATGTTTACTCGTAGTTAGTGGAGAAATAAATAAGCAAACGTAACATTAACATGTCTGTAATGTAGAGCAAATAATATACCGCAAGTTGCGAAACATTAAACAGTGAGATATATGTGGGCTGCAGGTCATTAAAGTCATCAAATGTACATTTGGCTGATTTATTTTTGATGACTTTGGTTTAATTATTGGATGGTTTTATGTAATGCTCAACGTATAGAATACTGGGGAAAAAGTTGGGAAAACATTAAACATTGATGTATCATCAGGATGTTGCAGGTCATTAAACTCCTTGAAAAGTCATCAAATGTACATTAGGGTGATCTATTTTGATGACTTTGGTTTAATTATTGGATGGTTTTATGAAATGCTCATTGTATACTGGGAAAAAAGTCGAAAAGCATTGAACATCAATGATACTACAGGTCATTAAAATCCTTGAAAAGTCATCAAATGTGCATAATAGGGATCATCCTATATGAATTTTGATGACTTTGGCTTAATTATTGAATGGTTTTATGATAAACTCAATATATACTGGGGGAAAAAGCTGGGAAAACATTAAACATTGATGCATCATCAGTGTGCTGCTGGTCATTAAAGTCCCTGAAAAAGCCATCAAGTGTACTTTAAGGTGATATACATGTACATGTATTTTGATGACTTAGGTTTAATTATTGGAGGACTTATGAAATTTTCAATGTATAGGCCTACTGTACATACCAACTTCGAAAGTAAATCTTTTGAACGAATTTGCCAACTTTGGTTAAAATGTCTTAAGGCGCTTGGAATATCTGCGTGTGTACAAAAAATACTAAGATCCTCTTTACCAAATCCTGTAGAGTAGACACTGATTATTTATATCATGTCGTCAAGTCAGGGAGGTGGGGGTAAAGGCGCATGGAATCAACTCAACAAGATTGCAAGACAAAACACATTGGATTTATGCAGAATTACATCGACTTTTCGCAAAATGGATAACCTTTTCTCCCAAGAAATGCCAGCTACTGCGTGCGTTAGCAAATTGTCGTTTTTTTGTAAAAGGTTGTCCACCAGAAACGTTTCTGATTCATGTCTGCCAGTCTGCGATTTTTCTCCCTGGGTGTTCTGTGCCATTCAATGGATGGACCGTGCATCGCATCAGTATTATTTGCGCAGGATTCGTCGATAGGAAATAGCTGCCAAAAAAAGGAGCCATCAATTCAAGTTGGAGGGTCATTAGATGGCACGTTTTTTGATTTTATTCCAAGCCAGATTCCGTTTCTTTGCATCAACATTTTTCTTAATCCCAGTAAAAGGACGTCGATAACAGACAGGAGTCAGGGGGGTCCTCGCGCTGAAGAAAAGAAACGTGTTTTTCCAGAGTATGCTCTTTAGCCAGGGAACCAAACCCTGCTGTTTGATCGAGATGTTGCTGATGGAAATCAAGAATGGACCCATTCAGCAATGGTTTCCCCCACATAGACACTCCACTGGACTACACTGGTCAAGGCTTCGATGGATATGCAGCTATCGTCCACTCTTCGCGAAAATCACGTCGAAAATCATCGTGAAATTCAGAAAAGAATGGAAATTCATAAGACACTCAATGGCATCGATTTTACAGAGATCTTGCTTGCTACAGTGTCCCTTAAATCCAGAATTGACGTCACTGAAGGGATGGTGTTGGGATTTATGAATACATTAGCGTATTGCCATTGTCTTTTTTCAACAAGACATTGTACCAAAATATTTTCCTCAAAGCATTACGCCAAGGCATTTTCAACAAGGATTTCAGTAAAAAACTTGAAATTCTGACATTTTCATAGTGAAATGGCGTCATCGAATGGATGGTGGTTGAGATTTATGAATGCATTTGCGTGTTACCAGTCTTTTTTCACCAAGACATTGCACCAAAACATTTCAGCAAAACTTGCAAATTCGGACTTTTGCATAGTAAAATGACGTCACCAAAGGGATGGCGTTGGGATTTATGAATACATTTGCGTATTACCATTGTCTTTTTTCAATAAGATATTGCACTAAGCTTTTGCTTAGTTTGGACAATGATTTCGGAATACATTTACGTATTACCTTTGTCGTTTTTCAACAAGACATTGCAGCAAACATGAAAATTCACACTTTGGTATATTTGGACAATTCCCTTAAATCCAGAAATGGCGTTGGGATTTGCGAATACATTGACGTATTACCATTGCCTTTTTTCAACAAGACATGGCAGCAACTCATTGCTGCAAAATTTGAAAATTCAGGCTTTTGCATGGTTTGGACAATGTGTCTTAAATCCAGAAACGACGTCATTGAATGGATGGCGTTGGGATTTACGAATGCATTTGCGTATTGCCATTATTTTTTCAACAAGAACATGCTGATGCTGCACTACAGCAAAACTTGAAAATTTGGACTTTTGCATTGTTAAGACAGTTGGACCCAAAGGATGGTGTTCGATCAGTCATCAAGCCTTCAGACGCTAATGATATGACGGTAGACAAAATGAAAAATAGAACAAAATCGAACTGAGCATATGCTTCATAAATCTGATGTCACGATACTCTCCATGTCGTCTTGTCGAACATGGTATAAGGGATCAAGGGGATTGAGCCCAAGAACTTGCAGAGTTTATGGAATATCCCCTTCGCGTTTTGGACATCTTGTTATTGCCGGAAGTGGCGCTGTACTTCCGACCCGGACACATGTTCCCAACATCCGGGCGTCCTGTTCCGTAATGGCTTTCGCGCCGCCAGGGCTTTCCATGGGCGATAGATTGATTTTTATGTGGCGCAGTTTGTGTAAATTGCTCCAGCGTGAATGGCCTCAATCCAGGGTGGAGCAAAAAAGATGACAATTTTTCCAGATTGGACGAGCAAAAATGAAAAAAGGTCCAAAAAACAGCATGGGCATGCAGGCATGGCACGGAATCCCAAATTGATTTTGTTTATTGTCGCCGAGGAGCCAGCCCCGAATATAATTTTGCTTCAGGAATCTATAAAATGGTCGAAATTTGATATAAAACTGGAGAGGGAGGGGCTGGAGCACGAGCACGTTCCCCCCTTGGAATGATAATATTTGCTTAGACGAGATGCGATATTATTACGTTTGGGAGGACTGCTTTTAAAGGATGGGGGAAACCAAATTACCTTTTTACGGCTATCTTAAGCTGGAATGGCACGTACAATATGTCTTCTAATAAAAATAAAAGGACCGCGCCAAAATTGCCGCATCCAACATGGATCCCAGAGGACCTGGTGTCCTCTTTCTGCTGCTTGTTACTTTCTGCTTTTTACCGTCCTCGCTATCTTAAGTAGAAGCAACGTATGGGAACGAAACCCTGCTTAAGATTCAGCTGTTTAACGTCTTTAAGACAGTAAACATCACGTGAGGAGCGACCGACTTAGAAACACGAAATAAAATGGAACGGCTGAAATGCTATAGAAACCAAGAATCCAGCTTATTTCACTGCAAGAATTAATGTTGTGATCGAATGCTCTGACCTCTCCTGAAAGTGAATACCCTTGAGAGAATGAGAGAAGTAGGGTCAAGAGTCGCAATATGGCCGTCAGCGCCTGGTCAGGGATCACGTTTTCTGAATGGGATAAGCAGTGATGTTTTGTCATTGGTGCCATTGTAATATGTGTTCCGAACCTCGCTGTGCTGCCAGGTTGTTAAGCTTGATTTGATGTATTAAATGTTAATGCTTGGTCGAAAAAGAAACACAAAAAATTGAATGTAAAAATGGAAAACAGTTTGGGATTAAATGCTATCGCCTTTTGTCTTCCCTTTGATTTTGAAAAGATCAAAATTCTGAAACCAATTGTGCCTGTCTTGAAAGTGAATCCCCATGAGAGCAGTGCGGTCAGGAGCCGCAATATGGCCGTCAAAGCCTGATCAGGGATCACGTTTCGTGAATGAGATAAGCAATGATGTTTTGTCATCGTTGCCATTGTAATCTGGGTTCAGAATGTCTGTGCTGCCAGACTTGAAAGCCTGATTTAAAATGTATTCAATGTTAATAATGCATAGTCGACAAATAAACAACCAAATGAATTTAAGAAAGCTGAAGACAATCGATATGCTTCCAGACTGTTAAGCTTGATTTGATGTTATAAATGTTATAATTTTGGTGTATTAAATGTTAATAATGCATGGATGAAAAAAAACACGTAAAAACGTGAAAACAATTTGGTATTAAGTTCTATCGCCTTTTACATTTCCTTTGACTTTGACAATATTATCAAAATACATTAACCAAATTGTGAACCATGATTGCATTATTGGCATCACTGACAAAATATTGTTTATCCCATTCATCAAATGTGATGTTGATCAGGCTTTGACGGCCATCTTGCAACTCTTGACCTCACTGCTCTAATGAGGATCTACAGGGCATGCAGCAAGCTGGAATACCTTGTAAGAAGCAATTTATGATGTCTTGAATGCATTCATGTATCTGATAAAAGATGAAAATTTGATGTTTGTCAATTTCTGAACTTATTGGTTTCATCAACTATTTAAATTGATGAAAAGCCCATAAATGCCATTCCCCTACTACTAACTTTACGAAAATACATGGCTTCATTTACAATATTTTGCATACTTAGCAATTCTCGTGAGATCAACCATGTCCCATCCTTTTGCTAAAGTTACCGAAATAGAATAACATCGAGCCGTTTGCAGTAAACGTGCTCCATTGAGGCCTCAAGTGAAATGCCAATCTGATTACCGAAATTAAAACTTTCCTTCCGAAAAGCTGTTTTTAATAAATTATGCATGACGCCCAAGTTAGGAAAACTGGGGAAGGAGAGTGGATTATCTTAACGCTAGTTTTGCGTACACCTCGCATAATTAACAACGCTAAAAGCATTGGCACACAGCTGGAGGCGCCATGGGATTATATCTGGGTAGGGGAGTTTTCATGAAATCGGTCACAAAGATGTCGCCATATTTCAAAGTAGAATCTCCATGCTATCTCAAGTGGAATCCTTGATGATGAAAAGCTAGCTTTCCTACTCAAGACCGCCATTTTTTCAGAAGCACTTAAAACATTCCCTAATAAAAAATCATGCTGAAGCACATAATGATAACAGGAGGTATGCTTTTCCCTCCAAAACCAATATTTACACGTATGACGCAACAGCAAATCATAGTTGCCTTTGTAGTCTACTGGATTTGGTATTGCAAATTCCGTGACTTTTCACTGTCTTTTTCATGACTTCAAAAATGTTCAATGCCTCTTAGAATATGGGGTCATTCAAGGTTAAAGCTTATGTCATCACCAAGAAGTGATCTTTAGAAACATCCTCGACCACAGTGATGACATGATCATTGGCCAAAAATCACCCTATGTACATATTTTTGCGAACCTGGATGACAATTTTTGAATTTAACCCAAATTTTGATTTTCTGAATCAATAAAAGGCAAAAAATTCCCATTAGACCCTGATGTAAATTTCATGACTTTTCTATGACTTCCATGACCGGTAGACATCCTGAGTAGAGGACATCGCTTTTTTCTGAAAAAGTCGTATAATTTTATGAAAATAAATCATAAGCATCGTTTTCTAAAATTAAATATCCGTGTCACGTTTGTACGAATTTTTTCCAAGTTTGAATTTGCCGCTCATGATACGAGCGTTGATTCGATGAGCAGATTCACGTGTCGCTTCGCGAGAGGGCGTGCCGAACGTGGTAACCATAGAAACTATGAGACGAGAGATTCCATATATAAATTGTGATTTTTCAAGATGGTGTAAAATGCAAATCCCTCGCCAAATTTATGTTTCTATCTCAAGTAAAACAACCATTAGCAGGTAATTATTATATTGCTAGTTCTAAATGGATCCGACTGCTAGTATTAACGTGTTTAACGGAGGAGAAATAGAGGCAGATTGAGTTTGAAACTCAAATTTAACGTTATTTACCGCCATGTTGGAACGCAATTGTGTCGTAAGTAATTCTTTAAAAACAATTGAACGCCGCGTTATTGGCGCTCGTAGGTTTCTATAAACAACGGTAATCTCGTAAATAAATACTGCAGCTGCGCTGCCTTCGTTTTTACTGTTTATTAACAGCGCTTTCCTCGTGATTACAGTTTTCCTTCTGATCATTAATCTTCATCCGCGCCTGCGTTAATTAGAAAACGAAAACCTCAGACTGCTGCTGGAGGCGCAAACGTCTCTAGTAAATTGGAAGCGCAAATTGAAATTAGAAAACGAGTCGCCCCACTGTTTCGGATAACTGGGTTAATATCATCGCTGCTGTACGGCGCTGATTCAACAAAACCCGAAAAAGGTGCGTGGTTCGCCATAGGTGGCGCGAGTCGCAACATGGCCGCCACTGGCGAATTAGGCTTCACGTGGTCATTACGGGTTATGCCTGCTTACACAGATTCGAACAAAACATCACAAAACATTGTCTGATAAAAAATTAGTTTTTAACTATGCTGTTCAACTTGTTATTTAACGCCATACACTGTACATTGTAAACAGCTGGGCTTACTATACATGTATCAAAGTTATACAATTTGTATTAAAATGAGAAGGAAACATATTATGTAACATGTTTCTCATGCTACAGCAGGTTACATGTTATCCATCATGTGTCGATAAACATGTTTTTAGTGCATCTACCGTGCACTTGTAAACTTGTTATAAAACGTCCACTTGATTGCGTGGGTCATCAATACTGAGATATTTTACATAACATTTTTTCTTCTCATTTTCAACCAAGTTGTAGAACTTTGTTACATAAAATTACTTATCGACGTCATATGACAAATTGCAGAATAAAGTTCAAACTAATTTGTTATATTACGACGAATGTTTTGTTATAAAGTGTATAACCAGATTTTGTAACGACGTTTGATCTTCGCCGACACAGCACGAAAAAATAATAAATAACATTGCTCGTCTCATTTTCAAACAAGTTGTATAACTGCAATATAACATGTTTTGTTATGGTGCGTTTTCACTATAACACAAAACATTGTTTTACATGTATAACAAATTAGTTTTAACTCTATTGTACCACTTGCTATATAACACCCACTCGACTACGTGGGTCATCAATACCTCAAGATACTAAATAACATTTGTTCTTCTCAATTTCAAACAAGCTGTACAACTTTGCAATATAGCGTTTTGTTACATACATGTATGTGTAGTGTAAACTCAACTGACTTCTTTTGGTAACTTCAGACGAGATTTGGGTTTTTGTAAAGGTATGCAGCCTGCATTATTAATCCGCGCTGATATTTATGAGCACATGCACTGTTTCAGGAAACTGTTTTATCAATTATGGAAATGAGATGATGTTGAAAAGCCGCATTTTGTTGCATAAATCAAAGCCTGATATGCATAATTGATATCCTGCCCAGTGAGACAGGTTTCGTTGTCTTTTCATCGCCATTGCAGGGAGTAGTGCAGTAGCACGATCCACAAATTCCACTTCACTGCTCTATCTTCACACGTAGAACAGCACTCGCACATGTATACTTGTATTTGCTCTGTTCTGCTATTCGCTGCATTTTTCGCTGAAATAGTTGGATTTTTGAAGGAGCTGTCAAAGTGCACTTTGGAGCGATTGCCTCGCCATTAGACGCACACGTCACCACCCCCAAGTGCGGCACCTATAACTCAATTTCCCGAAAAACTGTTTCCTCTTATTCTTTCCACCCAACAATTCCCAGGTTGAGAGATGTATTTATGTTTAATAAAGAGAAGAATTGGAGTGGAGCCGTGTCAGGGTGGTAGTGGAAGCAGTTAATGCTCTGGGGGAATGTGGGAAAGCGAACAAGATGGATGCCTGGCGAAATGGGTGAAATGTGCTGAAAACGAAATGGAAAACAAGGTTTCGTTAAGGCTTAAACCAAAGGACTCTTCCATGGTGTGAGGCCTTAAGCCAGGGATTTTAGATGGGTTTCAAGAACCCACCTTGTGCGTTTGATCGCTATATAGATGAAACACTGAAAAATGCTATTTTATGATGAGAGGGCGTTTATAATGCTGTAAATACCGTATTCAAATACGGTATTTCACGAAAGGTGGTAGGAAAATAGTTGGTAATCTAAGTCCTGATCCCTCAGCCTGTGAAACAAATGCATCGAATAAAACTAGTTCTTCCTTTTTCCACAAATTGGACCTTGCAACTGTAACAGTTTTGTTTAAAAATAATTTTGTAATGAGGTTGGGATTTTAAGATCACCCTGTATATTTGACTGTTCTAGAAATCATCTTCTTAAAACGGGACTGCTTTTTGCCTTACTTATAGGGTCTCACAGAACCTGGGCATCCTGGGAAAGTAAAGGGAATTTTGTCATTTTTTCAGAAATCAGGGGATTTACTAAGTTTTTAATTATAATTTCAATCCAGGTGGTATTTCATACATGTACCGGTATATCAATTATGGGATTGGCGTGTGATGAAGGCCTACCATGGTTTTTAGGTGAAGTTGTCATTTGCACAATGAAAGAAAATCCCAGTGCGGCAGATTAGTTCCTTCTATTTAGCTTCATTTTAACACTAATTAAAAATTCAATTTAAAACAGTTCATCACTACTTTGATGTTTTGTTAATTCCTTTTATTCAAATTCAATAATAGTCAAAGTCAATTGTCTTATTGATTAACGTGGTCGATGGGAAAACTCGAATGGTCAGGAAGAATAAAAAAAAATTAACTGGGGAAACCTGGGAAAGTCAGGGGTGTTTGTTACTTAAAGCTGTGGGAACCCTGTACTTATCCCTTACGAGGATACGGAAGCAAACCTTGTGTTTTTAAATTTTCGAAAATGTGCCTTTGTAAAAATCAACTGAGGTGCGTTTTTTTGGAAATTATCTCGAGAGCTGGATCAAAACTAAAGACTGCATGCAGGCGTTATTATAGAGTGGGAAATGAGAGCATCATCATAATTTATAACCAGATGTCTGAAGAGCTGCGAAAATGAAGACAATCGAGAAG
Source organism: Kryphioiulus occultus (assembly GCA_034687865.1). Lineage (NCBI taxonomy): Eukaryota > Metazoa > Arthropoda > Diplopoda > Julida > Julidae > Kryphioiulus > Kryphioiulus occultus. The sequence continues at coordinate 36,758 of JAQGAF010000164.1, forward strand.
TAAATCGAGATAATGGAATGTTATTTTCCTATTTTTTGTTTAAGTTGCAATGTGCAATTCATGAATCGTTCTCGCTCATAAAATACTTTGAGATGGAGTTTCCTCCATTCTGTATTTCAAAAATGGTGCAATTTCACTTTATCATCCGCCTTAAAGAGGTCGTAAAACAAATACCTGCAATAATAAAAACTGCGGAAAACTTCCTTTTTAACAAATGAATATCCGGCTGTATCTGCTAACTTTCTCTCAAGGAGCACAATTTGTTCCACTTTACTTATAGTTGCTCTTTCAAACTAAAATATTCCAGTTGACTTTTTAGAAAAAAAAATGCTTCCAGATACACTTATACCTCTTTATACGGCATTTCGTTGTGAAGGCCTTTTTGATTTATGGCAATGTTTCGTTTTACGGACAAAAAAATCGGTATAATGGCCATTACGGGTCATAGGTCATAGCAAAATAGGGATACCTGATGTCACATTTGTGCTTATCGAGTAATTTGAAAGCTAAGCCGAGCAATATAAGGCAATGGAAACAATATACTGTAACACGTACATTGTATAACAGCATTGCAATCCGTAGTGGAGGATGGCTCTGTTTTAAAACATTGGTCCAAATTTCATTGTTTTGCTTCTTTCTAACTCCATAAACGTAATACTGCCTTCTTCAAGTTGAATCTGATGAAGAACGCAGTGTTAAAATGCTACAAAGAACTTCAAAAGTAAGCAAAAAGGGCAAAACAACGGAATTTTGTTCAGTTTTTTTAAAAAAAAGTACCATCCACAATGGCATTATGCGGATATACAGAAGTTACTGTATGTCGCCAAATCTTCAGACTCTGATTAGAACTATTCTACAAGATCGTAATTTGTAATTGCACATTGTATACAGTACTTGTACATGCATTTTTAAAATAAGCAATGAAAATACAGTGTTACAATTGTATTGATTTATTTTTTTTCGTGAAAACGGAACGCATTCTGTTGAATGAACTTGACTTTGTATACTAAAACATAATTCGTTATACAGAATTTCGCTTTACAGTCTACTTCCCAAGAACTATCTAGGCCGTAAAGCGAGGTACGGGTGTACGGTAGAACCTCCAAAGTTGACCACCTCCCCATGTTGACCACATTTTAACTGGTCGGACTGTCACCACTTTAACTCATTGGAAGGTGCCCTATATATGTTGACCACCTGCACCTCTGTTTCTTTATGTTGACCAATTGCACTATATACACACAATAGCAATTTACTCTGTATTTTGACCAGCATGGTCTCAACATGTAATTTCATAGATGATTAAATTTATTGGCTGCTTGCAAAACTTATACTGTACACCCCTGATCAATAACTGTCTCTATAGGGGTACAAGAGTTCATTTTGGACCCCTTCAGTACCCCTACTTAACTCTATACGTGTGATGTTGGATAAATTTGCAGCATATCAGCAATACTGGTACATGTACTGTATGATGAACATTTTAATAACATTATTCATGAATGATGAATGATTACTTTAAAATGTAAGTACATGCAGTTCACGGAATTAAAATACTGTGTCAGTACAAACCTCGTTCCATATGTTGACCATTTTGTGACAGTCCCTTGGGTGGTCAACTTACAGAGGTTCTACTGTATTTTGAATTTAATTTACGATTTTCAGCACATCAGCCCCCATTGGTTGCTTGCATTCTGCATGCTTTTAATCGCTTCCATTTCCCTCTCATAATATTTATCCCTTTGGAGTCTTCCTCCCTAAATCAATACTCGTAATAGGTGTGCGGATACAGCAACGTTGTTGACTCTGCATGGCTATTTATTCTGTTTGCCTTTAGTTTTGACTCGTTTCTAATTAAATTGACGCTTTGAAAGGTGAAATTGATACGGGGCTGGATAGACCATTTCCCCTTTTTCGCTTAAGAGCCAGAAAAATTCAACATGGCTTTTAGCTCGTGTCGTGCCATGGCCTTTGGGCCGTTGAAAAAGAACCCACTTTAAATAATGAGCAGCGCTGATGGATGGTGAGGTGGCCACCACTTGGCAATGTTTTATTTTGGGCAATTTGTAACATTGCTCCCTCTGGTGGCCTGAGTGGTTGCTGCACTCGATTGACTCGAAATAAACGCCTGGAAATGGACCCCGGGGGATAATCCAGAGAGGAATAATGCGGGTTCAATTAGGAGAACTGCCTTCCGTACGTTACGTATTTGGGATTGGTGGGCGCCATTTTGATGGAACGCCAACTTGGTGTTGAGATCTTGGTTGTTGCAGAATTGCTGCTGTTACCAACTAAACGTGTTGAATGAATGACACGTTTATAAGGGTGTCTACTGGATTTGGAATTGCAAGCTCCATGCAAAATTCTGTTACATTGATGTCAATTTCATGACTTTTCCATGACTTCCATGACCCGAATTTCATTTCATAACTTCCATGGCTGGACGACACCCTTCTTGAAACGTGCTGAATCCATGACACTTATCAGGGTGTCTACTGGATTTGGTATTGCAAACTCCATGCACAAATTCTGTGACATTGATGTACATTTCATGATTTGGTATTGCACACTCCATGACATCGATGTAAATTTCATGACTTTTCCATGACTTTCATGATCTGAATTTCACTTCTTGACTTCCATTACTGGTAGACACCCTGCTTGAAAGTTGTCGAATTCATGACGCTTTTTTGTCAGATTAAGTAGAAGTTGCGTGACATCAGCGTACAACATTTTACCCACAATCCTTCAAGTTGTCGTAAAGAAAACACGTTTCAAAATGGCTACATCCATGGACTGATCATGTTGGTAGACAAATACCATAAAACTAAAGTGCTGGATTTTTATTTAAAAGCAACAATTATAAATAAAAATTGAGGGTTTGCAGCTGGTAAAGGAGCCTTCCAACTGTCAAAACTGATAGAAAACTAGATCGTTAGTAAGGGTTCCCCCAAGGAAAACCTGAAAATCTCAGGGGGATTGGAAAGGTTTGAGAAAGTCGGGATAATGTCGCAAAAATGTATTTAATTTGAAAAAGTCAAGGAAATTCATAAATCAATAATACTGTTCACATGGCTGTTTTGGTTATCACAAAAATCAAGAGATGTCAAGCAGTTCTGTGAAATAATGAAATTTTCAAATTTATTCTATCTTCTGCTTAACATTTCTAACATGGGCATATGGCATATTTTATTTTCATTGATCACGGTCGTCAGGGCCATTTGTTTTAGACCTAGAAAAGTCAGGGAAGTTAAACATTTCATCTCTGGGGGATATGGTACGAAAATTAGGAGTAAGAAAATATTAAGAAAATAGTCGTGCCAAATCCAATCCGGATATCATCCAACTTTAACACACCAAATTTCAAGATGGCGGCGTCCATTTAGGAGTGGCAAAGATGTTTAGTCTAACACCACATGACATTCTCTGATTGGCCAAGTAGTTTTTACGAAAGATTTACAGTATATTGCATCACTGATTGTAGGACGTAAGCTTAGTGTTGCAAATGTGTATGGTTTTCTTGGAAATATGCACGTGTTTTATAGCTGGTGGTGTCTTTGTTTAAACTTCGACTTGTGTTCTAACAGTTAGTGTGGAGGCATCTGATTGGTTACGTAGTAATCTACCAACATAAATGTAGACCTGTGTTCTTACTGTGTGAAGGCACTTTATTGATTGCTTCATGTTCTGTTGTATGTTTCGTATTGCAAATTATAAAGACAGAAAACGGGAACGGAACACTACACTAGCAGTATTAAGTTGAAGGCTTCTGAGGTATTTAAATCAGCTGCCCGTCATTTTGCTCTAAAGAAAAATAGTTTAAGACGTTGTTAAAATATCGACCAGCAAGCCTGCTAGCGCCTAAGTCACACTTTAGTGATTTTAAGTACAGTGTGCTGGAAATTGAAACTTCACGACCGTGGTCGTCGTGTTTCCGGGCTGGTTATTTTCCACGAAATTCGTCTATTTCTATTTACGAGCTCGTATTTCGTGCCCCTTCGTTGGACGGTATTTCCATTCGCCATTTCACCCTCTTTTACGTCGGTTTCTTTAGTCGAGATCCTCTTTTATAAGACGCTTTGAAATGCACACGCCAGTGCTACCGAATGATGATTTTTTTTGCCCGTGTTTACTTCGTCCTTTTTTTTTCCTTTGAAAGAAATTCATCTTGTTTTTTCTCCGTCTCGTCTTCCTTTTCACGAGTTTTCCCAATTGGTACCCTGGCGCCCTCCTTTTTTTCCAAACCACATCCCTGTCCCTGGAATGATGCAATCACGCAATGCTTCGGTGTATGCACTGTTTGCCTACCTGCGGTTGTTCACCAATGTACTGATGTCGAAATGTTGATACATGTAGTTGGAAGTAAGAAGGCCATGATAAAACCAATATTATTACATGTAGTTTGTTGCTTTGGCGAATTTTGAAATTAAATGCACAAAGGAGGACGGGTCGGGGGCTTTGGAATTTGGACTTTTATACTAGCAGCTAGTCCTATTTGTTTGTTTCCCCTTCGTAAATGTAGTTTACATGTACATCTGTAAAATTATTCTTAGCAGCCACCATAGTTTTAGAAAATAATTTTGGCATTACTGATAATTAATTTTTTTTAAAAAATGGCCCCTAAATATTTTCATTAAGGGAGGGGGGGTCTGATTGAAGAACTTAAAACTATTGTGAGATGATGTTTGTCTTAAAGAATTGCTTCAAATGACAGAATTAAATGTGCCACTTTTCATTGATGAAGACACTTTGTTTCTAACCTTATTTACAGGGTGGCAAACAAGTCCTAAATGTTCCACAAGATTCCTAAATATTCAAAGCAAAGTCCTAAAACGCCCTGAACATTGTGATGTCAGCCTACTTGTACTAAGTAAAATTCTGACAGCTTTTAGCTTAGTACATGTTTGACAACACTGCCTTTTCCTTGGTATAAGTGCAGTAATATACTTGTAAAAATGAATAAAGGTTGAAATACATGTACTGCATTTTAAAAGTTTTACTGTTTGAAAAAATCCGAAAATAATCCTTAATTTGTCTCCAAAATAGTCCTAAATTTGAAAACTTGGAATTTCTTTGCCACAGTTATCTAAGCTTAGGTTGTAGATACTTTGATTCTAACCTTTACCAAGGCAGTAGCATTGTTTCTAACCTATTAACTTAAATTTTCTCAAGGTCTTACACACCTTGAAGCAAAACTGTTTTATCTTGAACGTCATTGACCCTATCTAACCAACTGTTTTACTCTTAATTGCAGGTTTGGATATGACCGACAACTGATCTCCAGCTCACAAAACTCCTTCAACTTTAATCCTTTCTAGAACACACGTTCTGCCAGGCAACTGGATAATGAATGTCAAGCGTCAAGACTTGGTCGTTAAATGAAGGTAGGAGACGCATTTTTCATTCCCATAACAAGTAATAATAGCAGTGCACTCAACGAAATTGTAGTGTCACGGTTGTCGCCTAGGGTTAAATGGATTCTTCTTAAATGTAGTCAAGTTCTTCAACGTCTTATGTCTCAATTTACCTCTTTTCTCTTGTGGCTATCCGAGGTAAATTAATTGAAATGACAATGCGCTGGTGGTATACGAGTCTGATACGTGTTGTAATTGTATTACAGCAGTTCAGACTTCAATGCTATACCTCAAGTGCACCATGAGACAGGGATGAGATAATGCCTGCGCAACATTGGGAGCATGGCAGATCTGTCTGATTTTTTGCGAGCTTGAACGATTCCTGATATTGAATTATGTCTTATTCAAATTCGCTTGGTTATTGATTTCCGTCCGGAGTCGGAGACATAAGAACTATCGAAAAATGCATCAAAATAAATGTATACATGTACTTGTTTTTCGTATTTGCAGTGGGTGCTTAAAAACCGTTTTAGCTCTTATGTCTAGAAATTGCACGGGAAATCCAGTTTTTGTTCATATCACAAAAATATGATTAACATTTTTGTACTGGGGCTCAAAAATTGTTCACATAGTTTGAAAATTGATTTCGAAATGAAATAAATAGCAATAAAAGCTAAGGGTGACCATACACATCGTTAACATATTATTGCAACAGTATGTCAGCAAAATAATTGTTCACATGCTGTGGCAACTGCAGTTGGACAATTTCGTATTCCTGTAGTAGTTTTCTTTGAGTTGTTTATTTTTATCAGAAAGTTATGTTCCATGTTTTTATTATTGATGACAATGTCTACTGTACGTTTGTTAAATCAACCAACTTACAATGACATTTATGGGCATTAGTAGTTGGGTTTGTGCACAACTCGCAAATTGTGGGCTTCTCCTAACAGCGCAAAGGCTTTGCGGGGCAACTTGCAAATCTAAATTAATCTAACCTAACCTAATGTAACCCTATCGGTTAAAGGTTAGGTTAGGTTAGGAACAATTACATGACTTTTTAATGACTTCAAAAAATGTTTTCATGCCTATTTGAATATGGCCATTCAAGTTTTATGTCATCAATAAATAGCAAGTTGCAGAAACATTCTCCACCACAGTGATGACATGATTGTTGGCCGAAATAATGCAATAGGCGAATTTTTTTGCACAACTGGATGACAAATGATGAATTTTATCAATGATGGAAATTTCATGACTTTTCCATCACGCTGATATAAATGTCATGACTTTTCATTCACCCTGATGTAAGTTTCATGACTTTGCCATCACCCGGATGTAAGTTTCATGAATTTGTCGTGACGTCCATGGCCTGAATTTAATTTCATGACTTTACCAAGACGTCCATGACTTGACTTCCACGATCTGTAGAACCCTGACTTTTATGTGAACAAATGTTTGAGTGAGTCATTGTAAATTACAATGCTAAAGAATTTGTAGCTAAAGACTATGCTATGGAAGAGAATTCCCACGTCAGATGACATGCAAGAAATAAGACCGAATAGGCTCGGATTTCTATTTTGATATTTGAGTTTTATGAATCTAACGTACTAGTCTAGTAATGTATCCAACCTTCCAGCTGTACCGGAAAATTGATTTTTTTGCGGCAAAGAGGTTTTTCTCATTTTTGGCAACATCTTACCAAACGTGTCAGACGTTACCATAAACCATCCACCAAGACACACGAGTTATTCACCATTCCTGAAGGATTCCAATTCGCACTTATCACCAGGAATCCATTTGGCGCTAAAGTACATGTCTAGCCAGGGTTAATTTTTGTTTGCCACTTGCCAGTCCGAAACTACACTAACAGTACTCCAAGTTGGGGAAATTGGTCTTTTGCGGTGAAACTGGCAACCTTTATTGCTCATCACCCTCACCTTCGGGAGTAATGGCGCCAGTGCCAATTCGGAAGGGTTCCAATTAGCACTCGTTTCGACGAATCCATTGGGAGATGGTCGAAACCTCTTTTCCTGGTGCAATTCACCAGAGGAATGGCCTGTTCTCCATTCCCCAAAATGCCCCATTTCGGTGCAGTAGTTACTTCTTTAGTCGAAATCCTTCCTGAAGACAGCTCTTGGCAGCCACTTTCAACTGCCATTGGATTCTTGCGGGGATTTGGGGCCTCCAAATGTCCTTTGGCGGTTTGCCATCCTCCTTGTGACGACTCAATCCCCACTGTGGTTGGATCTGGGGGCGGGGGCAGGGAGGCAGGATGAATAAAACAAGTTGAAATGTTGTCGAAATTGCACGGAAAATGATGAGCTCTTAATTCTGGTGGTAATCGCCTCAAAAGCTGAACGACGGATCAATAAAAATCCCATTCCCGGCAGCGAAGACAGTTCTGGGTCTCGTCCCGTCCACGCCTCCACCAGACCCAGCACAAGCAGCCATGTTGACAGCAGAGTCACTCGATAAAACGCGGGGAGATGAGATGGGACTCGATTGCCAAGTGCGTGACAAGGATCTTTCAGTAACGACATGACTGCTTCAAGATGGCTCTGAGCTTGAACCCCCCCCCACTCTCTTTCTTGCGAGACATTTTAATCATTTCAACTTAGCAACGATACATCTTGATATTAAGGCTCGAGGATCCTGTCTTGAAAAGCCTGACTTGCTGTTTGAAGACATTAGGGCCATTTGGACGATGGCAGATTTTTGTCTTCCAATGTTGGTTTCCAGGTCTCAGAGACATCCAATGTCCAGATATACCACTTAGATGATGGCAGATTTTCGTCTTCCGATGTTGGTTTCCATGTCTCAGAGACATCCAATGTGCCAATATACTATTTAGATGATGGCAGATGTTCATATTCTAACAAGGGGCATTTAGTTGAAGGCAGATTTTCATTTTCCAATGCCAGAGTCCATGTCCCAATAATGTACTGTAGCTATGGAAGAAGCAGGGCTATTTACAGTAGATGATGGGAGATTTTTGGTCTTCCAAAAAAACAGAATGGCTATTTAGATTATGGTAGATTTTCGTCGTTTAATGTTGGTGTCCAATGTCTCAATGATACCCAATGCCCCAATATACTGTAGCTATGGAAGAGGAAGGACTATTTAGATGATGGAAGATTTTCGTTAACAAATGATGGTGCCATGCCTCAATGATACCCAGTGTCCCAATATTCTGAAGCAATGGAAGAAGAAGGGTTTGAGAAGGACCATTTAGATGATGGCAGATTTTCGTCTTCCAGTGCTATTGTCCATGTTTCAATGACACCCAAGAAGGGATATTACATGATGGCAGATTTTCGTCTTCCAATGTCGATGTTCACGTCTCAATGACACCCAATGTCCCAATATACTGTAGCTATGTCAGAAGAAGTGCCATTTAGATGATAGCAGATGATTCCAGTGTTGTTGCCCATGTTTCAATGACACCCAATGTCCCAATATAATGCCAATGTTGGAAAAAGGAGGGCCATTTAGATGATGGCAGTTTTTTGTCTTCCATGTCTCAATGACACCCAATGTCCCAATATACATGTACTATAGCTTTGGAAGAAGAATTGCCATTGATGGTGGCAGATGGTTAGTGTCCATATTTTCATGACATAACAATGTCCCAATATAATGTACTGTACCTATACATGTATAGAATTAGGATGAAGCCTAAGAGACTGTTGAAGCCTGTATATGGTCTTTGCTAGGAATTTAGAAAGCATTCCTTGATGTAAATGTAGTCAAGTCAGACAGTAGTAAAAATCCAGAAGAATTTAGCATAGAATACTGCATAACTCGGTTTGCACACAAGGGCTTCATCAGGTTCTGGAGAAAACAAAATTAGAAAGACAATGGACAAACCGAGCTCGATAAAATCCCGCTTTGTGCAGACTGTGTTTTGGTTAGGCCAATTGTCTTTTTGTGTGTGTTTTCAACAGCACCTGATGAAGCCCTTTTGAGAAGAAACGTCGCACAATGAAGTTTTATTCACGCTAAATTCGCCGCTATTCTCATAACTGAATTAAAACGTACAGTTGAATTGGCTTTTTCATTTGCAAAAACAGAACCAAGAAAACATTTGTCTCTTCCAGATGGTGGAATTTCCATTTATCACCTCCATACCATTTCAAAGCAGACTTATAGTAGCCTATGTATCGTATGTATCACGTTTAGTATCACTACTTGCTGCAGAGTCAGACATAGTACTGAGGATACTGTTCTTCTCATTTACAAGTCGTAAACAAGTAAAGGCAAAACAAAAACTAGATTGTCTGAAAGATGTTATCATCAAAATAGCTTGAAAATGGTGCTTGACATGTCATTGTCAACTGCCCAAAAAGACTAGATAGGTTACATGTATCTGTACATGCTGGGAGCATTTAGGGTATTACAATAATTGGCTTTACAGACTGTGCTGTACATGTGCCGTTAACATATCATAATGTGCTAATATCGTGACAAACATGACATGAATTAAACGCTTATAGTGACGTGACGCTTGAGCAGTCAACAGCAAAATGGAACAGTAATCTGAAAATGTGCAGTGATGCAAGTTACCTTTTTGCCATTTCTGTACCATTGAATTAACAATGGTTGGTCTCCCGTGGCCATGCACTGCAGGTGTAATTTCACGCCATAGCTCACGTTGTAACCCTTCGGCCATTCCACTATCCGAACTGGAACTGAAAAAAAAGACAATTGGTCAATTAAAAAATGCAATTTGACGCAACATAACAACGTTACATGGACGCATGTGTTAAAATTGTTTATTGACAACCCATATCAGACATGTAGATCACTGCTTCTCAAGCTGCTTCATTAACTAGGTTTTCCAAAACCTGCAGAATTAAATAGCGAAGTAAACATTTTCCTTTAACTGTTAATATTAATATCATTGTTTCATGGAATGTGAGCATAACCATGATCCAAGATTTTGTGTTTCTAATACTTTTCCCTTTGTCGTTCCTAAATAATTAATTGTAACAAACAAGTTTTGGTATGACATTTCCATCTAAAGGCTGCTAATACTTGTGAAATTTCCCAAAGTAATACATAGGCCGTGTGTATATGTAATAAGATATTCAGCAAAACGGCATCATTAATACATGCATTTGTATTTAATTGAACCCCAAACTACATGTAAATATATATCAAGTAGGCCTACTACTTATGTCATTTTCACGCTTTGTTTACTGTTTACCTTATCTCCACCCCTAGTTAATAACAGCTGAGTTTGCCGAAGTAAACAGCTGTCGATAACCCATGTCATAAAAATGCTTCCTTCGTGAGTGGACATGAAGCACTTGATCGACATTTCAGTCATAAAACCTACATGTATATATTATATTAGCGACAACGTTCAATTTTGAAAAAAACACTATTGCGATGCCATAAATAATACGTGATTTATGGATTGGTATTTTTCGAAATTTTCGACAACCCAGAAATATTGAGATCAGCACGTCGGTGCCTTAATGGCAAATTAATCTTAACGAAGGGTAGCACTAATTGGTATAAGAAACACGATCGGTGGATGTGCCCCTGCTTCTCAGTTCACCACTTCTGCTGACTTTGCTCCTAAACCTGTCATCGTGATATTTCGGTTCGCAATTTACGAGATCTCCAATTTCAGTAGGGACTTTTTCTCTCCTAATTTCGTCGCTGGTTTTTGCAAGTTGGCGCATGCATCCAATATTACGAGACGCCATCTTGGATTGTCCTGCGTGCCTTTATGTTCGGGAACATGCAAATGAGGCACTTGGGCGAAAACAACTGGAGATACGCAAATGAGGCTGCGGCACAATGGCGGCTGCTGCAAATGAGTTTCTTTTCCAACAAAGGAGGGATGAGCTGTTTGGGGGTGGCAATAATAATAATAATCATAATAACGGCTAAACACGCTGGAAAATTGAAGCACGTTTTAACGGGGTCTTTGTCAGGCTTCAATTTTTTCTCCAACATGTACGTGGCAAGCTGTTTATGCAAATGACGAAGGTAGCACTTTTATGAGATTTCCACTCGACGTGGTATAAGTATTGATCACGGCACTCAGGAATTAGGTGATGCGGCCGTTTTAGACCGTTCCAGAGGAAATTCGAAGCGAAATTAGCACGGTGAAAATACGAGGAGAAGGCATGTGGCCAGTTGGTATACAATTTTCACATTTTTTCACATCCAAGAATCTGGTATTTTCACATTTTTCACATCCAAGAATCTGGTATTTTCACATTTTTCACGTGCAATTATCTGGTTTTTTTTCATGAAAATATCTGATTTTTGTCACATTTCGTATCCAATATTTTTGAACAAATAGCTATTTCAAGATCCACCTACGCGACACACCTACAATATTGAGACCACAAATGGTGGATTTCAGCTTGGTTTTCTAAAAAAATTTGTGTGGTGTAAAATGTAATATCAATGTTTAAGAGAACGCCATAGGCAAATTTTTTCTTTAATTCGACCAAAAATCGATTTCAAGTGTATTTTCATGGAAATGATTTGTTAACACGTAGGCTAATACATTATTGTTAACATTCTTATAAATATTCGTCTTTAAATTAGCGCCACGTGCAAGTTTTTTAAAAAAAACTGATAAAAATAATCAAATTTTAGTAGGTTTTTTATATGAAATTAAGGACCTGAATGGAGGCCTCAGTTTTAAGCTGGATTTCTTGTGAAATTCATTTCTTTATTCCCTTACATTGTCATTTTTCCCAATTTTTCACATTTTCACATATGGATATGAATTTTTAGTTTTTCACACTGGCCACGTGCCTAGCACACGACGAACCAGCTAGAAGTACAGCTCACGTTCTGAAAGGAATGTGCTCTTGTCTCATGTTGCGCACACGCAAAATCTACATAAGTGTGGGTTTAAGGCACAGTAAGAATTAAACCGAAATAAAGTTTAGTTTTTAAGGTATTAGCGATCTTAACCCAACCATTATTTTTGTCACGTACCAGCTTTTGTAACTACTCTTCATATTAATAGAACAAGCACTAGCAGATGGCCGCCATGTTTTTTTGCGAAAGTCTCGGCTTTTGCACAAAAAAGGACGAAGTCGCATCCGGTTTTGCCTGGCAGTTTTTTTTATCAGATATTGCTGAAAGCAACATTTGCTTCGTTTGCATTGCTGTTCAACGGGAAATTGTTTTTGAATGAGAATATTTTCGCTGTGCCAGCTTAGCAACTTCGAGGTTTGCAAAGGTAGTTGAATTGATTTTAAAGTCTTCTTGATCAAGTGTCGTTGCTGAGTTACTCGCCTTTGTGCTAAAACAAAGCTTGCTCTTAATTTTTGGAACAAATCGTGATCCTCTAACGTACATGTACGATCCTTTCAAGGTTTAAAAACGAAAAAAATTGCTACTTCAGTTGGATTATGATTAGGTTATGATACGGTATAATAGTATCGCTTGAAAAAAGAAAACAAGCGCAGATGTGCGAAATACGACAAAGTTTAATCAATGAAAATCTGAAGCATGCTTGAGATCAAATTGCTTTAAATACTCGCATTAGAGTATCAAACTTGAGATTTGGATCTGCTACGGAATATGTCCTACTACAAATTTTGGAGAAGCTCACGTACATTATACTGATAGCGTACATTTATATGCTGCTGTAGAACAGCCCTTGCGTGAAATCTTCTGGCAGATTCCATGCTGAGCCAAAAGTATTCATAAGCGAAAAACTAACTAAAAAACCTAATCCAATTTCGCATTGATTTCATTCGGTGGTTTTGATGTTCGCTAGCGGTAGCTGTCACTGAAAAAAATCAAAATACAAGCACAAGCAAATCGGAAAAACAATTATTCCGACGTTATTTACATCACTTTGCTCCATCCAATTTACTTTGTGAAAAATTTTCACCTATAAGGCGCTTGGTTGAGCAGAAACCAATTTTGTGCACCGATGCAATTGCATGAAAAAAACTATGTGGAAATCAAACCGCCCTCCTTCGGCTTCAATTAAATCGAATGAAATAAAAATGTAAGCATTAAATGTAGCGATGAAAACGCATCGCCAAAACGTTATTATCCGTTTGCCTCCAAGTGTTTATTTCGCTGTGCTAATTAAGTTTGAGTTTAATGAATTTAAAAGGTTTGTCTTCGTCAAACGCTAAGAGCACCCCTCCAGCTACCACTACAATTTTGCCATCTTTTCGCGTCGAATGCTGAATGCTCTTTCCAAAGTAGCTGTTTTTAATGAAGGCACGCTATTCGTGCTAAGACTTGTATTTAGGCAAATTTTTCCCAAAGTGCTCAGTCGCTCCTGCAACGTGCTAAGCATACAGTACATGTGTGTGCTCGATGATTCCAAGAAAGCATGTTAAATTGATCATCGGCAATCGATAGATGTCGAGGTTTCAGCGCACAAATACGATTGCTAATTAAGAGCTCATTAGCATTTATGAACGACGCGATTTAGGAGGCACTTCCTGCCCTAAAGATCGACGGAATAGGAAATTAATTAATTCAATTTTACGTTCAGTTCATTAATGCGAGCCCAACTCTACTTTATGGTCAATAAGCCGTGGTGATTAAATTTGCCGGCAGCGACATGTCCTCGACTTTGAGTCGAAAAATAATTAAAAACGAGACCAATGAGTGCCAGCTTGCACTCGTGTTTCGGAATGACGACACGTTTGCCAGCAGATGGCGCAGCCAAGCGTCATTTGGGACATCTAGCCCCCTTAATGGATGTAGGAACAGATGACTGTTGCATTCGGTTTGGAATGATGTTGGAAGAATGACGATGAAAGCAATAATGAGCCCTTGAATCGATGCAGGGCTCGGATGGAAAAACAAATGGGTAAATTTGGAAAACACATGTGGTTCCAATAATCAACTTAATCAGGCCTGTGGCCAGTTGGTGTACAATTTTTCACATTTTTTTACATTCGAGCATCTTTTTTTTTCACAAATTATCTAGTTTTTCCACTTTTTTCACATGAAAATATCTGATTTTTTTCACATTTGTACCCAATGTTTTTGCAAAAAAATAGCTTTTTCAAGAGCTACAGTAAAAACAGTGTATCTCATCTACAGGATGCGACCCACCTACTATATTGAGAGCGCCATAGGTATTTTGTTTACAAAACTACACTACAAATAGTGGATTTCTCAGCTTGCTTTTTCTAAAAAAAATGCATGGTTAAAATTTAATATCAATGTTTAAGAGAACGTCGTAGGTGATTCTTTTTTAATTCGACCAAAAATCTATTTTAAGTGTACCCATGGAAATTTTTTTAAGACTCAATGCATTATTCTTAAGATTATTATAAATATTAGTCTCCAAAAAGAGCGCTGCATGCAATTTAAAAATAAACTTATTAAATATAAATAATCATATTTACTACGTTTTTTATGAAATTGACGACCTGAATGGATGGGAATTCCTTAGTTTTAAGCTGGATTTCTTGTGAAATTTATTTCCAACATTTCCAATGCATTTTTCACATAAATTGCCATTTCACAGTTTTACACACTTTCACACTGGCCACATGCCTGCTAATATACGTATATATTAAAAGTCCATTTTTAATTTTTCGATTGTTTTTCAACGTCATGGCGGTCTTGAAGCAAATTTCGTGGAAAGTTTATTTACCAAAATCTTATGTGTGTGTACTGTACATGTATAATTCAAGAACTAAGTAGAAAAAGCTTTTTGGAGGCCATTAGAATGATGGGAGGCTCGCTGGGGGTTTCGTAACCTTTTACTTAATATTTCAGAAGCATATATTTTTCAATTTATGCTAAATGCGCCATGAATTTATCATGGTGTTGCATTAAGAGGCAACATGAATGAGTATATGAAGTTTCGTGGGGAATGAAGGTTTGTTTCGTGTAGACGTTTCAATGTAGTCTTACACCTTTTAACCTTTCTTAATCTCTGAATCGTGTACTGGTACAGTACACAGTTAGACAAATTTATCATGGTGTTTGATTACCCAGGGGTAACACGAATGCTTTAAAATATTTAAATAATTGTGAGGGAAGGAAGGTTTGTTTCGTGTAGACGTCCAGTAAACATTATTAAGATGCCGTTAGACATTCGAATATTTGGGATAAACTTCGGTATTGTCTGCTCTAAATGTGCACGTAATATTTATACTTCAATCTACTTGTCAAAGTAGAGGGAAGCCAGCAAGAATGACACCTATCGGAATTTATCATTTATTTAAATTCTTTTGCTTTTTTATTTTTACCCTAACATCTGATTTAGGTGCCCCTAACCGCCAGGCAATCACTAGCAGCTTACGAGCCGTTAGGAAAAAACCCACTTTCTCATGGTGTATATGCAAGAGCAGGGACTATATCGAAGTACAACCAATATTTGTTGCAAATGCATCATTTGAGCCGTTATCCTGGATTCCCAGAGCATTTGCAACAGGTTTCAATAACATTTCGTATTGCCGTCGGCGTCTTCAAACTTCCCCAAAATGTGTTATTGAAAAGACAGTGCTGCTTCATCAATGCGAAGCACTTGTAATCATTGTGTGGGTTTATTGGACAACACAGTAAACGAGGTTTAAAGTGCTTTGTTTTTCTGTCGATTTTCGAATGCCGACATTCGGTTGTGTTATTTCTTTCTTCATTATTGAATTCCGCGGAAAGGGGTATCAAGAAAATGCACTTCGGTAATTTGTACCTTTTTCAAACCGCCTGATCCATACATTACAGTCAATATACCAGTGTTCTTTCCCCATCATCGTTATTTATTATGCTGTTACCAAGTTAAAGGTGAGGTGGGTAATGGAAAACAAGCCAAAACGCAATCTACCCAACATAAACAACAGCTTTTCTCCAAATTAACTTATCCAATCTGACTCTTACAAACGGTGACAGTTCGCCGTTATCCTTTACAGAAACAAATGAGAAATAACGACTGACAACAAGCAATAAAAGTTCTCGAATTCTGGTGTCAAACATGTCACCTGGATATCCCCTGGATATTCAGAAGCTCGTAAAAGTACCATGTTTTATAATAGAAAGTAGATAAAGACCCAATGAAATGTGATGTGACACAAGGTTTAGAGGTATTTCGTACTGGGTTCCCACTAAAAGTCTCAAGTCGATTTCCCTGACATTCCCGGACTACTTTTTCAGTCATATCCCTGACCATTTTACATAAAATGTTGACTGCATTAATTTTACTATAATACATTAATTGTCATATAATGTATTAATTGTCAAGCCCTGAATCGAATTTTAACAGGGTGTTTACTGGAAATGCTATTGTAAATTTCATGACTTTTCGATGGCTTTTTCATGACTCTAAAATTTTTTCAATGCTAATTAGAATATGTGGCTGTTAGTTTTGTCATTACAAAAGTGTGATTATTTGTTTTGTTGGTCAAAAAACGCCCTAGACGATTTTATTCGAAACTGGGAGACAATGTATTTCGACCCAAATTTTTATTTGGTGAATCAATCAAAGGCAAAAATTTCATGACTCGGTTATAAATGTCATGACTTTTCCATGATTTCAATGACCAGGACACACCCTGTTCAACATGCAGTGGGGAAATATTTAGACGATCTAGATCTCAAATGATCAAGTTTAATAAGTAATAGTGGATATAATAGGGAACCAATTAGACCGGGCAATGCTTTGAAGAAAGGTATCAACAATATTGCATTTCTGTGGATTTTTCTTAAGAAATTTCCAGATATATGTATACTACCAGAAACGCCATACGCATATATTTTTAACTAGGCTTAAATGACAGTTTGATACGTAGTAACATTATTACACTATTACATTAACATGTTATATTACATGTTAACATTATTACATTATAGATTAGTATCTTTTATTAAATGAAAGAACAAAACTGAAGAAATAAATGGGTGTACTTCGGTATAGACCCAGGGCTTCTCCTAACGGCTCGTAAGCTGGCAGTGATTGCCTGGTGGTTAGGGGCAGGTAAATCAAACATGTCATTGTTACGTTACACAAAAAATAATGGTAGATTTCGATAGCTATTGAATCTTGTCACAATGTCACAGCTAGTAAATGTTGCCCAAATATTTTCCACATTCTTGAGTTGAAATTTAAGCATTTGGAGAAGGAACTAAGCCGATGTTTATCCGAATAGATTTTAAGAACATTAAAGGTGGATTGCCTAGCTACCCTATATATAGAAGATTAGTACTCTACATTTTCTATCACACTGATACATGTGCCAAATTTGGGAAAAATCCTGGTCACTGACCGATTCCATCATTTCCTAAATCTCTTTGGAATAGCCTGCTAGTGAATGGACACCATTGGATCGCCGTTATAGGGCTGTTTTTAATGAAAAATTACTTTTGTAATATTCTCGTGATCCGTTTAAGCCTCTGGACAAAGAATTGGCCTGGGATTTTATAGTTGCCCATGCGCAGAACGGCTACTTTATTGTTGTTGCAAGAGCCTTTGGTTTTATTGCTTGGCGGCGATAAGACGACCGGCAACAATCAGCGCGTAAGGAATTAAACAAACAAACTTATAGAAGAAACATTTCACGCATAAATGACGATTTATTGAGGCGGAATCAATTTTTGGACTGATGGGGAAAATAAGTCGCCGTTATAGGGCCTCTCTGCCTACGCTAGCTTCAGGAGAATGAGGCATAAAGGAGATTCTGTGTTCTAAAGCCTCAAAGATGGAAACATCTTAAAGAGTCCCATGCTGACAGAGGGGTTGAAAGGCTGTATGCAGCGTTTCTATGCTATCAGTTATTCTGTATAATGCGTTTTTCAAATTCAAGCTTGTTTTCGAAATTTCGTTTCAACATGTAATGTTCTACGTTTAGTGTCAACAATACCATTCCAAAACAACGATATCGCCGATTTTGTCAAAATTGGTTTTTGCGGAGAAGTCCTTTTTAAAAATGTGCTTTTTCATCAAAAATATGCATTTATTTTCAAATGTTGTTAAAGTTAGTTGTTGCAGAGAAGTGTTTTAAGCAAAAATATTTTCGAAATTGAGTCCAAATTAGAAAAATGTGCTCCAAAGTGCACAATTTACAATTAGTCTATGCAGAGATAAGTATTTTTATCAACAATGTTTGCCAAATTTTTTCAAAATTAGATCATGTATATGTGCTTTTTGGACAAAAAACATTTTTTCTGAAGTTTGTCCGACTTACTGTTTTCCGGGGAAAATGCTTTTCTTAAAAATATTTGCTAAATTTCATGTCAATTAGTTTTTGCAGAGAGAATCGTTTTTTCATCAAAAAAATATTTTCATAAAATTTTGTCAAAATTATTTTCTTCAGAAGTGTTTTTATCAGAAAGCATTTGCCAAATTGTGTCAAAATATGTTTTTCCAGAGAACACCGTTTTTTTTATCTAAAATATTTGCCAAAATTTGTCTTTGCAGAGACGAGTGCTTTTCATCACACAAATATTTGCCAAATTTAGGCGAAATTAGAACATTGCGTTTCTTGATTAAAATTTTTTTCCAAATATAGTCACAATTTGATCAAAAATATTTGAAAATTTTTGCCATATGGGCGTTATCATGCAAAGTTTCACATTGCATTCATACAGTATATGGAGCCAGCTGGCATTGTCCGAAATACAAAATCTCCATTCGAAAACAACGGCAACACGAATTTCTAAAAATTTACATTTTCCAAATAAAATTGGGTTATCAAAATTTAACAATACAGTAGCAGCTTTCTACATGTAAAAGCTTGCCAAATTACAGTTAATCGCATTTTCAGTGTGCTCAGTTTCTTGCTGTGTTGATATAACTATTCAGATCTGGACCGCTGGCACATTTTTGGGAAGAAAAAAAAAAGATTGGTTTTTAGGCTGCTAAGTCGATGTAATATTTTAAAAAATCAAATACATTCTAGAGCATAATACAGTATGGCGTACATGAATATTTCAAAAAAGATTTGTAGCTAATTCGCTTTCTTATTGACGTACACCAGCCCTTAATTATTAATCCCTAGCGGAAAGGAATTTGTTTATCCGCAACAATTTGATTTTCAATAGCTCCCCAGTGAATTCTCCTCGCTATCGCCTTAATTCATAATGGATTTTTGGCAGCATCATGTGTCACTATCACGTCCTGCAACATCGATGTAAGTGAGCTGTCACGCCGTTGAGGCAACTTAATTGAATCAATTTATTTTCCAACATGGAAACCCTTTCCGTCTTCTACTCTTACCTTATGCTCTGGCTTACTTCAAGCTATGGGTCCATCGCCTATGCATAAGAATTTGGATCGAATCCCAAAGGTCCAGTTTGGAAAAAAATCCTTAGGATCCCCAGCTTTGCTATATTTTAAGAATATTGAGTGTACTAAAATCTGATTTGAAAATTGCTTGGTCCGATACATCTTTCATTTTAAATGCACCCTTCATATTAGATGTTCCCCCACATGTCTGCTTTTTAAAAATCAGAAACACGAGTTTAGTCCTAATAAAAATGTAAGGGAGAACAATTCTAGATAGGGAAAACAATTTGTATTGTATACTGTATATTTCAATATCAACTTTCGTTAAATTTGTTCTGCCCGGTTAAGTCCCATTTTATTAGGGACATTAAATTGAACAAAGCACGGCACGAGTTTGATCATAAAAGTTGCTAAAGGACAGTTATT
Source organism: Kryphioiulus occultus (assembly GCA_034687865.1). Lineage (NCBI taxonomy): Eukaryota > Metazoa > Arthropoda > Diplopoda > Julida > Julidae > Kryphioiulus > Kryphioiulus occultus. Next base: position 56,720 of record JAQGAF010000164.1, read on the forward strand.
ATTATTATTACTGTATTTCAGTCGTATCAGTTTTCACTAAAAGAAATGGTTTGTTGTCATTTAGCAATCTTTGTTTCGGAGACAACGTTACGACTACTCTTATGACCCATTTAATTTTCCATCACAAACATTGACTAAAATGAAACATGCTCAACTTTGAGAGCTGAGTAATACTCTCAAGCATTTTACTTGAGGGGCCTTTAATATGGTACGAAATCAGAACTTGAAAAACAAGCTCAAACTCAAGCCACAATATCTCATAACTACCTTATTGCCGTAGGAGTTCATGAGTATGTATTAGATAAAAGGTGCCCTATAGGGCTGTACAGCGCCATCTGATGTCACTTGGCCATCTGTGTATATTGGTGCTTTCTAACCCATGGACGGAAATGTGACACTTTCATTTGCGCAAAGTAGATTCTTCATGAAGTTGTCAGGGTAACAACTGGCTTGGACAACTTCAATTTTTCATATTTGGAGGTTGCGTTGTTGGAGTAAAGCCATGGTCTTACACTCAAACTTCGGAATTTTCAAAACATTTTTAGAAAATTACTTTTAATCGATTACATAGTCAGCCATGTTAGAAATCATCTCCAATATCCAACCAATCTGAAGCGATTTGTGCAATGTTACAAAAGAATTTTGATTGATTGCACTGTCGGTTATTTTGGAAGTCATTAAATAATATAGAATGAAGAACCAAAACTGGAGCGATGTTCAACTTTTCAGAATTATTTTTAGTCGAGTGCATTGACGGCCATGTTAGCAGTCTCAAAATAATCTCCAATACATGTAAACAAACAAACTGGAGAGATTTATTAAATTTTACAACAATACTTTTATTCGATTGCATCGACGGCCATGTTGGGAGTCGTTAAAATTAAATAATCGCCAAAAAAAAAACTAAAGCTATTTGTGCAATTTGACAAAATTACTTTTAATCCATTGCCCTGACGGCCATGTTGGAAGTCATTAAATAATCTCCAATAAAGAACCAAACTAGAATGGGGATAAGAAGAAATGCAATTAAAGGCAGCAAACCACAAGTATAGAGGTTGTCCAAATAATTATTTTTTATTTGCAAACGCTGCCTGGGAGGCCTTTTTTTCTTTGCCAATCATTAAATCGAGTGCCCCCATGTGGTTAATCTCGCAGATCAGTATTTCTTGCTTTCGCTGTTTTTTTATCTGCGTTCCTGGTTTGATTTCTGCCAATTTGCAGCTCGATTCTGCTTGCCCAATCCGATTTTCTGTTTCTCCTAATGGCCGCAGAGCCTTATCGGATGAAACTGGAAGAAATAAGAAATAGCCATGCTGGAAACGTCCAGCGAATAGCTGAGGGGCTGAATTTCAATTTGGATGAAAAGCACGTGCCAGGCCTCTAGATTTCTTGACCGTTCGAAAAATCAATTCTGGAACGCGTGGGAGTCCGTTGGGGACACTGAAGGCAATGATTTTGTATAGGTTGCCCAATTCATCGTCACATCCTTTGACATCCCTGATCAGAGACAAACTTTGTCAACTGCAACATCTTTGCCTCTGCCATGCCAAAATAATACAGTGAAACCTCCCTGTGTGGGACATCTATGGTGCATTCTAAAACAGGGTTCTCACTAAAATTCTCAATTCTCAAATTGATTTCCCTGACATTCCTTGACAACTTGCAGTCATTTCCATGACAATCCCTGACAACATTTCAGTAATTTCCCTGACATTTTACACGAAATTTCACACAATATTAGACCACAAAAATGGTACATGTATTAATTTTCAAGCCCTGAATCGAAGTTAACAACTTTCGGGGATTTAGATCACATGTAATGAATTTTACTAATTAGTAGAAATTTATAGTGAAGTACATGTAGCTATAACGGACAATTTTTGTGAAAAATAAACATTCAGCAATACAGTACTGTATTTCTGCGACTTTAGTAATCGTGTTAATTATTAATACTACTTGTACCAGAAACGCCATAGGCGAATTTTAAAAAATCTAGGTCTTAAATGATAGGTTTTAGGGGTTGCCATACAAAAATTTATTTAACCAAGGTTTAATTTAGGATCGCGAAAAGCAACATTTTAGCAACAAAATATTGAGAAATAATAATTTAGGAAATGCAGTGGCAACGTTTTGTAAAAAAAATTCTATTCATAAATTTGCTAAGAGTCCTCAAATGATGAATGTTATTTTTTTAATAGCTTTTAAAAAATAGTAAACTATCTCAATTTCCCTGACATTTTCACGAATTTTGACGAATTCACTGATAGTTCTATGGAACAAAGAATGCAAAGAATTGCTGTCCCACATGATGAGTTCTTCCACGTACAGAGGTGTTCCACGGGCAAGTGATGTCAACGTCATGACTTGGGGCATCCCAGCTATGAATCCATTTCATGGCGATCGAATTTCGTGCCAAAATTTGGAAAGAAAACACGCTTTCCTAAGATTGATCGTCTGAAATGCGTTTCAAAACGTTACACCCAAACCAATAACTGCATTTTCGGTTGAGCAAACCCATGTTGGAAAGAGCATGTTATTGAGAAACACATGCTCGAAATTCACTGTTTACAGAAGCCTGAGAGGGAAATAGGCTGGAACGGTTGCTATGCCAAACCGAGCTTTTTCTGCAGGTTCCTGCCAAACATTGGATAAACTTTCCAAAAACATGTACGCTCGCATCGAACCTTGCTTTGAAAGTGTGGCTGGGAATTGAATTTGCTGCAGTTCATGTTTTTATTGCTACTACTCAGTAACTGTATTTTGACATGAGAGAAAAACGCTTGTTGAATGTCACTTATAAAAGCAACTTTTCATGCTGGGAATTGATGGCATGTTGGAATTGTTGCAGGTAATGTTTTTTATTGCAACTGCTGCATATGGACACAAGAGAAAAATGCTCGTTGGATTTCGCTTATAAAAGCAACTTTTTCTGCAGTGCAAATTTCTTGGAAACATCGATATAAAATGAGAAAGTGGAATGTTTTGTTGTAGATTAAAAATGGATGCATTCGTGTGCACAACTGACTTCAAGGATTCACTGCAGAGAAGGACTATTCTGGTATTGCAGGGTTCCCACATTCAGGAAAGTAGAGGAATGTCAGTGAATGTCAGTAAATTCTTGAAAATGCGAGGGAAATTAAGATAGTTTACTATTATTTCGAAGTCAGGGAATGTCAGGCAAGTAAAATGTCCCAAGGAATGTCAGGGAATTCTTGAAAATATCAGGGAAATTGAGATAGCTTATTTTTATCTTTAAAACACTTTAAATTTCGATTCAGTGCTTGAAAATAAATATATGTACTTTCCACAGGGTGACCACACTAACTGGTGCATAGGAAATACTATGGAAATAAAATCAAGGGGGAATGTCAGGGGATTTGAACTAAGTTGGCTGGACATTTCCTTTTAGGTGTTTGCATGCGTAGTGGAAGATATTACAAATATATCTATAAGTTAATTGGATGTTTAGTTAGTAACAAAGTTGATATTATCCTTTAAGTTTCATTCCAATGCATATGCGTTCAGGGTAACATGACCTGAAAATCAGGGAAATAAACATGTCAAATTGTGGTCATCCTGAATTATTACCATGACCCAATATCGTCTTAATGCCCCGGAAAAATATCAGGGAAGTTACTGAAAAGCAGTCGAGGAAGGTAGTTGAAATCGCCATAAAAGTTTGGTTATTTTCAAGCTATTTACCGATCGAACAGACCCCACATCATCATGATGCGATACTAAGTATTGGCTGCTGCATTTTCATCAAACACGCGCATCACCTTGCGCTAATTAAGCATCTCGCATTTTAGTATTTTAACTATGACGCACGTTTTCCATAACAAGATGGCAAGCAGTAAAGGCATCGAATCGATGGTGCCCCGCCAGGAGTTATGGCGTTAAAGCACGGAGATGCTCAGCCAATTTACGACATGCGTGCGCGTAAAAAAGGCATTATGCCCGTTAAGGACACATTAAAAAACATGTTGCATTTTGAGCAGCATGGCGCAGACAACGCTGAACAGAAAGTTGCAACCGCTGGAACAAGCTTGGAAACATCGTGGGCAAATTCTCCCAGGGGTTGTACGAGCTCGGATTTACATAGTCGTGGTGGATTACACTGCAAACGGCAAACGCAAGAGCCCCACTGTTGAACTCTTTTCGCTATAACGGTCCTTTTGATTCATGGCAATGTTTCGTTTTACAGCCAGCAAATTTCGCTATAACACCCATAACGGGCCATAGGTCATAACAAAATGGAGATACCTGATGTCACATTTGTCCTAATCGTGTAATTTGAGAGCTAAGGTGAGCGATGCAAACAATACGAGGCGATGGAAACAATATAACATTTTTGTCTGAGGTAGATCTTATGCCCGTCATTGTCACATCTGTAGTTGAGGATAGCCCTGTTTTAAAACATTGGTCCAAGTTTTGTTGTTTTGCTTCTTTTTAACTCAATATACAGTAGAACCTCTGTTAGTTGACCACCCAAGGGACTGTCGCAAACTAGTCAACATCAGGAGGTGGTCAATATATGGAACGAGGCTTGTACTGGCACAGGATTTTAATTTCGTGAACTACATGTACTTACATTTTACATTAATCGTGAATCATTCATGAGTTATTCATGAATAATCTTATTAAAATGTTCATAATACAGTACCAGTATTGCTAATAAGCTGCAAATTTATCCAGCAATTACACGTGCTGTACAGTAGCGCTAGAATTTTAACGCTGTAATGTAATACTTTATTGTACAGCGTAAAGTATAAGTTTTGCAAGCAGCCAATAAATTTAATCATTCATGACTTTACATGTTGAGACATTGCTGGTCAACATACAGAGAGTAAATTACTATTGTGTGTCATAGTCCAAGTGGTCAACATCCAACATACAGAGGTGCAGGTGGTCAACATGTAGAGGCCACCATCCATTGAATTCTGTTCAGATAAAATGTGGTCAACATAGGCAGGTATTAAACTTTGGAGGTGCTACTGCACTTAATACTGCGTTCTTTCAAATTGATCCTGATGAAGAACGCAGTGTTAAAATGCTACGATGAAGTTCAAGAGTATGTAAAAACATGACAAAACAACAGAATTTTGATCAATTTTTTAAACAAGGAACATCTCTGTGAATCTCTGCGGATCCACATCCACTTGTACGTTGTATACAGTACATGTACATGCATTTTAACAATATGTAATAGAACTAGTTATAATTGTATTGCTGTGCAGACATTCAATTCCACCGTTGGAATTGCGAAACAAGGATGATGCATCGCCAAATCAGAGTTGGCGTTTTGCTGCTAATTGATTGTTGCGATGCATTAGTGTGTCGTTTCGGATAAGTGCAGAAAAATTAATGACGATGATTAGGCACTTCAGACCTAATAGAAATCGAGTAACAAATGGACAGTGCCCATAGTGGGATGGGAGGCCTGCCAACCTTCCATTGGCGAAGATAGATGGCGCCATTTTGCGTGTATTACTTGATCGAGGCCCTCTGTCTTAACTGAGCTTAAAGACCCAAGTTAACGTATTTGTCAGTGTAGCCCCTGCCTCATTTGCATTTCTCGTTATTAATATTTTCTTAAAACACCATGCGGATGATTAATTTCCAAAAATGAATAACAACGTGCTAATAGGATGTTTGCAGTGTTTTCCCCAGGGGACTGCCGCATCCACACTCGTTTATTTCTCATTAATGTCGACTTTTTGAATTAATTGTTTTTCGGGAAAACCAAACTTTGCCTGATGAGATTAGTCGCTCCCAACCTCATTTGTAATCCTTTGCAGCGAATTTGCGATGCTGGTGACGTCAGAACGTAGTTAAATATTTATCTGGCGACGAAAGTTGCTGACTTTCTGAAATTTGTTTGCGGAATCGTCAAGTTAAGATCCAGAATAATTGGATTAGTATTTGAGTACTAACATAACTACATATACTCAGTTGAATAACGCCCTTAACTTGCCACGAATTCAAGAAGCTGAAATCACTCTCATTGCACTTGATTATCTGATGTGATTACAGCTATCGTTGAGTTGGTACTTGATATGCTTATCTGAAGATGCGAAACTCGAGAGATATCACAGGAACAGTAGACTACTGTACCAGATGCACCGTCAAACAACGTAACACTTTTGAGTGGCTAATCACAGTGGACTGTACTTCGGAATATGCCCTGCTGCTGCCCAGCTTCAACAGGCACTATGAGACAGGGTTTCCCCATTTCAGGAAAACTTGGAATTGTTATGGAAGTTAGTTGAAAAGGCATGGAAAAGTCAGGGGACATGGATTTACTTTGAAAAAGTATCTCTGAGATCACAAGTAATTTTGTGAAAGAAATTACTAACGAAAGTGCCAAGCATGAATGTATTAAAAAAGCATCAAAATTTGCGGTTTCCTGATAAAAATGTGTTCTATATTTTCTACAGGAGTTCTACAACTCCTGTTTATATACGATGTAGTGAGCAATAAATATTATATAGAATTCCTTACGCTGGCATATGCCATGTATTTGCATTTTTGTCAGAGTTGTCAGGGAAGTCGGAAAGACCTGGAAAAGTCAGGGAAAATGAATTTACTATGAAAAAGTCAGTTAAATTCAACAAATCAATAATACATTTTTACATAGCTAGTTATTGGTTAGCACAAAAATCAAAAGCTGACAAGTAATTAATTCTGTGATAGAAATTAATAAATGAAAATGCCAATCGTTTAAAAAAAAACATAATTTCCGGTTCCCTTATGAAAATATGTTTTACATGTAAATGGCATCCCTTAAAATGGCAGGGATGGCATTTCAGTGGTCTGGGTGGTCATGGAAATTTGTTTTAATACCTTGAAAAGTCAGGGAAGTTGACAGTTTCAAAGGTGCTAAATAAAGTATTTACACTTTTAGGTTAGTTTAGGTTAGGATGGATTAGGCTCGATAGCATATCCAGAAAATTGCTTATCGATCGATAGGTAGACACCTATTGGAAATTAGCGTAATTGCCATTGTGTAAATCAATATTTCGCAAGGCTCGGTGACGTCATATCAGTTGGATGACCCTCGCCACTCTATGCTTTCTAATGATCTTAATTTTACTAAAGCTCATCTTTCAGGTAGGTCTCATGAATAATTCAACCTGGAGTTTCTGTTGCACTTATGGGTAATCAGTTGACCCCCTACGGAGCTGGCCAGATTATCTAATCCGATAGATTTTTCAGGCACTTGACTCCCACGCTAAATTGCACTGTATCAACTTTGACTGATATTATTTAATTTAATTATTCAGGCATTCAGTTCTGACGTTCTACGCTTCGATTGCCTTGCTTAAATATTGATCGAAGGAAAGCGTTGGATGGGGCAAAGGATGGGAGTTTAGGGATTCTTCGACAAGAACATTTTGATATGTCATGTTCAGTTTTTTGTTTCTGCGACGTAGAAGTGGACGTAAATATGGGGCATATTGATCGGCGTTGGCGACCATCTTATGACCTGTTCATATTTTATGAACATATCAAGTTTTTTCCTGATAGTGTTCTACCCGTAGCTAACACTCGATCCTATAAGTACATGTATGATGTCGTTTCTTGGCCATATTTGGTATAAGGAAATATTTGACTACTTTAATTTGGCTCTGCCGCTGATTACTCAGGGTGACCTAAGCAACCACCAACGTATTCTGGAATAACAGTTTCGAACTGGGTATGTGGCCATGACAACTTCTCAGTGAAGGTGAGATACAAGGTAGTTATCAACTGAAAAGGGAAAGTTTCTGAGAAAATATCTGGCCTTGATGATGAATCATCATGAATATGCTGCAGTGTAATCTTACACGATCGACATTGTCTGATTATTTATATGGAATTTACAAAAAGCATACTTATATAATTCCTGATGTAATGTACATGTCACAAGGTTCCCACAGTACAGGGAATCCTGTAAAACCTGTGAGAGTCACGTATTTTGTAACTCACTGGTAAACCTGGGAATTTGGGAAAAAGATCAACTGGTCAGGTGATTTCCTACCTTTTAATTATAATTTCAATGCTAAGGTATTCATGGTGCGAAAATAGGCCAACGTTAAGGTATTTATTATACCTGGATTATGGCGTGTCCTGTGGTTTTTAGGTTAAATTGCCCTTTGTACAATGAAAGAACCCCCCTATTTGGCATATCTTTGAGATCATAAATACTTTGTTGTGTGATATTCTTAATTATACAAATTAAATAATTATCGTCCTATACAAGTCAATGACCATATTGACTGAAAATATGGTATAACGAACTTTTGAACTTGGGAAACCTGGGAAGGTTAGGGATTGTATGTTACTAAAGCTGTGGGAATACCTATGATGTCCAGATAGCAGGTTGACTAGCTATCTAGAAAACCTGGAAATGTCAGGGAAATTGATTTGGTCTGGAAGTAAAATTTGCCTCATGTCTGGAAATTTTATGACACAATTGAAGCCCTGTTTTGAATTGCTCATTTGTTCATGTTTGTATCACGAGTTTTATTTGCTGTGGATACATTAAAATTTTGAAAGGAACATAAATACTGTTTGCAAGTAGATTAATGACGCCATGGATTTTAAAAGATGTAGGCATAACACACTACTTTACCCTTTTGCTTTGAAATTGCTATTAGATCTATAAAAAGCTTGATTAAAATAAAATTGTCTGGAAATTTTGCAAACAGTGTCTGGAAAACCTGGAAATGTCAGGGAAATTGGATTCAAGCTTCGGCTAGTCACCCTGAGATAGCTATGAACTTAGTTGGCTTTCTCATAGCTATTCTTTAAGAAAACTTTCACAAAATTTGCAAATTTGCTTGCACCCAAAGGAATTCTGCTCAATATCACATCAAACTGCGAAATTCACGAAGCAGCGCAGAAAAAAATCGAATTGCTCGAATTTCATCTTCTTAACAGCTCTGACTCGCTTTCGGATATGACATCAGGCACATGGCAATGTGACAAGTTGAGAGTAATGGATTTTTAATGCCACTGTACATTGTCGACCTGCATGTACATTGTGCAAAAGCATCTTCTGATCATTGGATGTGACCAAGAGCTGTCTTGGTAAACTGTCCTTCGGGTATGTTGTCATGGAACGTCCTAGTTTTAATTGAACGATAAACATGGTTGACATCAGTTGGGGACCTTGGGCATCCCAGAGCTGATGCCAGCTACGGGAAGCTTCCTTGCTTTGTCCCAACAGATGGCGCTGTTCCCAGGCTGGAGTCATTGCCATGGAGGTTGTATGTGGCCCAGAAAAAATTGCCAATTACACCTGTACTGCTCGATCTCGAGTGATTGATCGGTTGGCTAGTTAATTACGCCACCTAGATTATCAACAGAGTCGCTTATCGTTTTTTACGCATTTTTCCCAAGTTCGCATTAGCTGTTTACAGTGTTCACCATCATGCTCCAGTGAAGCATTTCCATTTCTCTAAATTTGATCTGAAAAAGTGGAGGCGCAAGGGATCCGCGGATGTGGCAAACTCGTTCAATGATTCGGAATAAATATCATGCACTGCAATGCGAGCAATATCAAAACGTTAACGGTTTGGTAAAATTGCAATTGATGGGAGGACGCCTAATGTACTGTGGCGAAATGTGGTGCTGTGCATTCCACGCAGCAAACTGAAACTGGAAATTGAAATTAATGCACGTTTTGCAAGTTTTAATTTCGGCGTCGCAATTTGTACTCGAGTTTTAATTAAAAACGCCTCTTTTATGTCGGGTAATTCAGCGACTGTACGGTTCAGCATAATCTGACCTCTGTGCATGCAATCGACGCTGTTTCTTCAATTAATTTGAGCATGTTTGAGCAAGGCATAAAAGGGGTAATCTTTGTGAAAAATTGCTACATGTACATGCCAAGGTTCGTACATAAACGATGTCCGAGGTTGGAGGAAGTCACGAAAGTCGGAAGATCATAGACCAGATGGGTCAGGGGTATAGAGGGTAGGGGTCAGGCTGGTTGGACGTGCGATATTTTTTGCGTCACATTTTTTTTCGAACGCATGTTTCCCACAACTCTTCACTCATTTTCCTGATATTTTCTCTAAAAAATAAGAAAAATAATGGATTTCATCCCAAATTTTTTATAAAAGATGACTAAGCAATTAGCTGATGCAAACTATCTCAATTTTCTTGACATTTTCACGAATTCCCTGACACTTTTACATTTCCCTGACATTCTCTGATTGTGCCTGGTTTTCCATAAAGTGGGAAAGCTGGAATGACGACAATCGAATCTTGTATAGGACTGGGTTACATGACTTGTTTCATCCACCACAATATTTCAGCAGAAAATTAGACTGTTGGTGGACGAAATAATGTAAAGTTGTATAGCATGACTCCCACTTTTTGCAAAGTCAGGAAAATGAAAAAGTGTTAGGGAATTCGTGAAAATTTCAGGATATATCAGGCAATTTGAGATAGTTTGCATCAGCCTGTTGATTAGTCATCATCTTGTATGAAAGAATGGGGTAAAATCCATCATTTCTCTTATTTTTTAACATGTAAAATGTCAGGGTAATGACTGAAAACTTGCCATAGAAACCGACTTGAGAATTTGAGGAGAACCCTGTATCTTGGGGAATTAAAATATGTTGGTGTTGGCAACATGGTTTGAAGAGAGGCAATGTTAATTTCACCAATGTTGGACTGTTCAAACGTGTATAAGCCAGTTCTAAGAAGTATTGAGACTGAACAAGAAGTCTTTTGTGTAGAGCCATTAAGGCAATTGCGATTTCTAAAACGTTCATATTTATTGAAAATAGTATAACCAACATGCACATTTTTTTCGCCATGCTAGTAATGAAAAAACAATTGTAGCTAAAGGGACTTTGGCGATTACATGCATGGTGCATGTTCGTCAACAACACGTCCCCGGTGCCAACCCCAAACCACCACTGACAGTAAGGCAATCATAGACAAGGACAAAATTACAATAACATTGGAATAATTTAAATGCAAATATTTAAAAAAAATGATGAAAAGTTTGTCGTCTTCTCTCAGAAAATGAAAGTGGAAGTGGTTTTTTAATATTATTTTTTTTTGTACAAATTACTTATCTTGATTTTACTTCAGTGTAATTCTGAAATGGGATCGAATATTTACAGCATGTAGCCTGCTAAGATAATTCCCTAGTTGTTTCCAATGCTCTTTCTCATTCGAAAGACTGTTAATCCGATTTCGATGTTCAGTGTATATAAAATATTCTAGCTCCAAACAGCAGAAGCTTAATTGACAAAAAATGGCAGCGAGAGAGGGGGAAATCAATGCAGATCTTTGATTTATGCGCAATATCCAGAGGAAATGATGGTTGCGATAAAAAATATTGGGGATCAAAACTGGAAACTTGCACGTTTTGAAAATGCGAAATGTAACGCATATGCTGGAGATAGTATACAATTACATAGCATCGTGCTTAACGTTGACTAAGCTTGCAGACAAAAGTAAGGCACTTATTTTCCATTCAAACTTTTATTGATTAATGCTGCTCACAAACCTGGGGGAAAAACAGTCATTTCTTGGCGTCGTCGCAACATACCTTGATATCGATGTAGATATTGAGAGATGTTTGCTCGAAACAAACAGGCAGATATTTGGACGCTTTCTTTATTCCCAATTGGAGGAAATTGTGGGCGAAGCAGTTGTTTAGAAAAAAAAAACGACTACTGTACTGGATGTGGCGAAATTCCAGTCCTGTTTTTGCTTCTTTTCGGAATTGGGTTCGAAACAACAACTGTAAGCGCTCGGAAAACAAAATTGCTTTGTTGCTCGTTTGAACCAAGAAAAAATATCATTGACCAGTTCACTTGGTCAAATGAATTTTGTGATTGAACTATGGGAATTGACATATTTTAATAAAATAACTTTAGAATCTAGTCATAACACATGTTATCAACTCTGGTTCGAATTAGCAAGAATGCTAACAACCTATATTTAGTGTTGACCCCTTGTGTTTCTAAGCAATATGTTGGGGGTTGTGCATAAACGATATGTCCATCAAGCAGTGGACTGATAAATGGTGTCGTTGCCCAAAGAAATACAACTTTTACCCAATTTTGTGTAATTCATTCAGGTTTGGGAAGCACATATTTAGGACATCATAAGGCATGCCCTGTGATGTGGAAGAAATCTGTAGGCTTTTTAATTCTTAATACAGCATCAATCCTGCTTGGAATTGACTCGTGCAAGCTTTGAACATTCTATATTGGAAATTAGACCATTTATTTAGAACCCTGCTTCCCAGATTTTGTTCCTTACCCAAAAACCGCTTCCTCAATTTACTCAATTCAGGTAAAATATTCATTACACTGTATATTCTCAAGAAAAACGATTTAATCCAATAAATACACTGTTTTAGAATATTGGAACACACTTACTGATCACTTTTTTCAGCGTACTTACAGTACTCTTACAGTACTAACAGTGAATTGTAACGTGGATTGAGTGTATTCCAAGGTGCGTCGTAACCCAAAGAAATACCACTTTTAGTCAATGTTGGGTAATTTACTCAGGTTTGGGAAGCAGGGATTTAGAAATACATATTAGATTTGCCCTATAGATCCTGGACAGGAGTAAGAAATCTGTTACCCTTATGCTAGAAACTTCAGATCTAAAGGATTCGTTAACCAAGTCCAGGGATTACGCTGAACTTGGTCTTCATGCGCTTGTGATACCATGCAGCCATTATTGTCTATTATGGTGATTACATTTTTCTGAATTATTCCAACTACCGGTATTCTAAATTATTCTGAAAAGTTGCAGTGAGTGAATTAAGGTATTGTTACTCAAATCTACAAGTATAGTACTCGGCAAAATACACTCGCGAGTGGTCTTTAGAGAAAGGTCTCACAGTGCTAGAAAACTTGAGCTCGTGCCACCCTCGAACCCTACCCCCGCTAGTCCATGATCTCCAATTTTTGGAAATTTCTACCCTCCATCCTTGGACGTCGTTTATGCACGACCCCTTGTCTAGTTGGGACGTACTATATGTAAGTCGTGAACTAAGATGTGAGCCAGGCAGAAATTAATGATGCAATTGCTCGGGTTCTTATAACCTGATAGATCATTAAAGGGGTGTAATAGGGCCTCGTTGTTTCCATCAGTGGCAATAACGAAGGTTTGTATAATTGGGATCCTTGATGATGGCGCCGCAGAAGTGCCCATAGAGAGCACGTTGGGTTGGTCACGCCATCTGCCGACAAATGTGTCTTTTGTCTGACGACGATTTTGGAGAACCTTTTAAGTTTTTATCACCGCATGACGCCCATCAGAGATCTCTGAAATGTTTGCCGAGCACAGCAAATTTGCATAGCAGGGCTGGGAAACTGCTCCAATTGGCAATTGAAAGTCGTTATTAGGTTTGCTTAATTTGGCGTTTTCAGAAGCGAAAATATTGCTATGGTATACGTTGGAATTTGGATTTCCATCGGGATCATCGGAAGATGGGCGAATCAGGGTTGGTTTTATTATTGCGAAGGATGGCGGAAGAAAATTGATATTAAATTTGGATGCTGGCGAATTAATCTATTGATTTTCCGCGAAAATGTTTCATAATGCGAGCCGGATTTTGGGTTTTGCGTCTTCTTATCGACTTTCGTCCATTATCGATAATTCATTTCGCTGGGAAATGGCAATGGGTGGTGGCATTGGGCATTCGGTGCGCTTGGAATACTCGCCAAGAAATAACCCTCTTGGACAATCCTTGGACAGTCCAGCAAATGGCACGGACCATTTGCCAATTCCATTGCAATTCACGCAGTTGGACTGTTGGAGAAAACCGTTTTATTTCGGTTTTTGGTGACCCGGAATGTCGACTTCTGGGGCACGTTTTGTCCCCCGATGATATGCTTGGAGTGGCGCGTCTTAAAATCCTCGAAAAAAGTAGTTTTTATTTTACAAGCAGAAATTCCCTCAACCGCGAGAAATAACCAGGAAATAAAAAAATTCGAGTTTACTCGCGATATTCTGATTCGATTTTGATCAAATGAGCCTAAAAACGCCCATTTGTACGAAGTTTGCTCCGCAATTTGGATATACATGTACTACGGTATATGCCCTGCTTTTAACGCGTACGAAATACATGTGCATTTCGACCATGCATGCCCACGACAGGGTGTCTGTTGGATTTGATTTACAAATTCCATGACTGTTCAATTATTTTTTGTTACTCCGTGCATGTTTCAATTCCTGTTAGAAGAAATGGTCGTTCAAGTTTTGTCTTGATCACTAAATACTAAATAGTGATCTTCAGGTACAGATGACATAATCGTTGGCCAATAAACTTGCAAAATTGGATGAGAAATTTTAACCCGAATTTCAATTTTGTTGATCAATAAAAGGCAAAAATGTCAAGACCCCAATGTAAACGCCATGACTTTTCCATAAGTGCTATGACCTGAATTTCATTTTATGACTTCCATGACTGGCAGACACCATGCACTAGACGAGACTGATGCCTTTGAGGCTTTCTTGCTATCGCAATTTATCCTTTTTGTGTGTGTTTTTTTTTTTTTTTTTTCCTATTTTTAATGTTGATCCTAAGCTAACCTAACCTAAAAACGCAGTTTTTATTTAGCAGCCCCTCTACCAGGCAATCACTGCTAGCCTAGAGCCATTAGGAGAAGCCCACTTTCTCATATCAGTAGTGTCTTTGGCGTAGCAGATCCTAATGTAAAATTCTGTCGAAGTTACTTCATTATAGACGTTCTATATGATACTGGTCAGTCATTTACATTACATTAGACGATTGCAGCAGTTAAAAAATTGTATACATAAAATCTCTGCGAATAATGAATAAATCGTCGTGATAACAATTTTGCTTGATAGTCTGGTTA
>JAQGAF010000165.1:0-71445 GCA_034687865.1 Kryphioiulus occultus
TGTCAGTAATTTAATACCATGTGGTAGGGGGGTGTAGTCCATCAACCCAAATTAAGATTCGGTGGGTACCACCAAGAAATCATTGTCAAATTGAATTTCTTGAAGCATAAGGCTATCCTTTGGAAGAGAATTCCAACGTCGTATGACATGCAGAAAGTAAGACCAATAGTAAAAATCCGTATGGGCATGCAATTCCATAAGCTGATTGGCATGACAAGTTCTACCACCTCGGTGGTTTCGTTTAAAAATGCCCTCCACCAAATTAGCATTTTGGGGTAAACTGCGCATCTGGGGTAAATCTGCGCAAATGTGCGCAAAATACATGTAAGAATATTTCAACCCGTGTCTAGTACAGAAAAATGACACCTAGCAATTTAACCTGTTTATTTATTTTTGCAATTTTTTTCCCTTGTTTTGTATAAACGTAATTCCTTTATTCTGCTGCCCCTGTGTCGGGCAATCACTGCCAGCTTAGTGCTGTTAGGGGATGCCCACTTTCTCATTCTATCTATCACGGAGGGGGCACCAGCAGGACATGATGCATAGTACTGTCAACATGTGCCTACACCATTACCTTGAGTTATTACTGTATTAGTATTTCTCCATCGATGATTTTGTTGATCATAGGTCTGCCACGCCCTTGATCTCATTTGGACCCACTATGGGAAATAAGATTGTGGGCAAGTCTTTTGAAAATTGCTTGAAATAAATTTAATTCGGCTGTAAGAGCTGAAAGCAAAATATGGTGGGAAGGCCAGTCGTGACCATGTTTTTCGAGGAATCGTTATGGTCTGTTTGGCGCAAATAACTATGGAAGTAATCATTAAAATTCAATAGCTAATCAAAACGAAACCACTATGATTTTGGCATTGGCATTCTGTCAGGTTTTCATGTAGTATTAATATCAAAGATATGTTCTGGAAATTGGACATCAGCCAGCATTTTGACTAATTCAAGGGATAAAACAATTTTCGTTATAAATGTTTATAGGCTAGACGTTGCGTTGCTTTCTTATTGCTATTGATGAAAAACATGCTTAGAAAACAACTGCATTGCTCCCTAGTAAATCCAAGTTAATGGTGGTCAAATCATTTAAGCGTTGGTGTTTATGGCACGTGCAAGTCTATACCAGATATACATGTAGCAGGTGCCGAATAACAGTTTAGGATTGTGATCCCTATCCGATAACGCTCATCTCCCCCGTCTCAAATTCCTCTTCTGTCATTTGACATAGCTGACTTGCAGGCGCTTTTTGTTTTTGACCGTTACTGCATGTCAGCAAACCCAAGAATGCGCGTGGAATGAAAACGATGGCGAGGCTATGTCGTGGTCCTCCCTACATAACTATAAAACATTAATTGGTGCAATTTAGCATTGCATATTGGGCCAGTGATCGGTTTACAACACCTACTAACTGCGATTGTCAATTGGTAAGTCGGGTCGTGGTGTTGTCGCTCTTATTTTTTCTTGTTTTTTTTATCAAACTAGTTTTAAAGAGATCCTTTTGACTAGAATTATTTCTCATTTGCTTTGAAGAGAAATTTGGAAGCGAAGAAATTACTTTCTACTTACTTTTTTACTTGCATTGTACTGCAAATCAATTTATTTGGCTTTAGCATTCAGGTTATCATCATATTTGAAGGATCAGAAAGTTTTTCAAAAATGTGCTTGTCTGGGAAATTGTAATTGTGTGGAGGGAATTTTTAAACGAAACCATCGCGGTGGTAGAACCTTTCATTCCAATCCATTATCCACTTATGGAAATTCACGTCCTTTCATCTCCATATTATTGCTCTTGTTTTGTTGCATGCCATCAGAGGTTGGAATTCTCTTCCAAAGGATAGCTTTTACTTCAAGAAATTCAATTTAACCATGACGATGGTGACCACCCAAATGCAGTGGTAATTTCAGATTTAATTGGGTTGATGGATTACACCCCTACCACAGGCTATTCACATATTGATCACATGATAATTGTATGCCCTCTCCTTCTTCTTCTTCATTACGCATGCAAGTTTGAACATGTTCTCTTAGCTTGTGATTTGACCTGCAAGAGGTGAAACATACTTCTCTTGTGCAAACTATTGTACATGCGCTTTCATCTCATTTTTAAAGTCCAAATGTGATACCGCAAATCACTTTTGCCATTGCCACCCTCTGGATCCGCCTATGTTCCGCTAGATAAACTCAACAGAACTTCATCCTTGTGAAATTGGATGCGACATTGCGAAATGTTGACAAGCGAAACAAAGCTGGGGCTAGGACGTGGACGTGTGCCTGGCAACATACAGGAAGTGCAATCGATGTGAAAACGATAGCGTCTGTTGTCCGAAGAGACCAGGGCTGGAAGAGGCGTCAAACACTGTTAATGAATTCATACGATCTTAACATTTAATAAAGAATTCAAAAGAGACTTGGGAATAGATCACATGATTCCCCACATTTGAGAGGCATGCTGATTGGTGTTGTATAAATAATAAAAAAAAAACTCGACCATTTGTGATTGCCAAACAATTTACCAGTTCATGCGTGAAACCATTCATCATAATCACAGTCCTGACCTAATCCGACTATAGTTATTTTATTAAATAGTAGTTATTGGTTTTTCACAGACGCGGCCTCAACCCTCCTCATCGAGTCAAGTCCATCTCAATGGCTAGTTTTTCTCCGGACGAAATCGAATTCATCAAATGCAGGGGAAATGAGGTAAGTAAGCCAGCAAAATCTTTCCCGGTTTACGGAGCCATTTTTAAGAGACGGAGCTGTAATTTACTTCTGAAATTGCAGTACTGTCGACAAGAATGGATGGGAAGTTACGACGGTCAACCGCCTCTCGAATCTGATTCCAAAGACGAACAGAGGATTAAAGACTTCATGGCAATGAAATACGAACGCAAGAGATGGTATGTCGACCCTGCAGTTGCGCAACGTAACAAGGCATTACAGTCACAGCAGACCAGCTCTCCTCCTCCAGTTCCTGATTCTAGGCCGTCCACCTTCATGGGTAACAATGTGAAATCGACTGGAATAACGCAGAACTCGCAGGTGATTGACAGTGCTTCCGATCAGCTTCAAAAAAATGTTTTGTTGGTTAAACCTAAGGCATCATTTCTTCTAAAGGTGCACATAAGCAGGCCTATGATGCAGTCTGCATCTTTTCCCCCAGCAGCCGTGGCCCGACCATCCTTGGATCTCCTCGGTGAACTTGGTGGTGATCCGTTTGCTTCATCAATGGCCAATAGTAAGTCACTGAACTCATGCCATTTGTACGTGCATTGTGGTTTAGCGATTCAAGTGTCAAAAATTTCGAATTAATCAGTTTTGCATGTAATGTTTTAAAATGGAAGTGTAAGTTTCAAGAAAGGTTTTGAAGATTCCGATCTATCAGTGGCATTGCGAGATCTATAGTTAAAATAACATGCTGAATGTCTAGATAATCAAATTCATCAGTTGTTTAAACAAATTTGCAAGGATGTGGAAGTTGGAGGGAGGAAGCTTATGTTTCATCCGGTCTGACCTGTATACATAGATAAATATATTTGCGGTAAGAGAGTGAATGACATATTTCTAACCTGAATGGGAATGATAATTTAAAGACTTTTTTTCTTTGATGTTACCTTGGAATTGCATTGTGCAAGATTTGATTTGTAAAACTACCTTTTAATTCCTTACTTGATTCATACTGATGACGCATATAAAATATAAAGTATGAATCTTATAATTCGCTTCGCCATTGCAAATCGTGGTTTTGAATATTCGACTGATGTCACTGGAGTCGCTTTGTTGCTTCAAACTCCCAGACAGAGTTTAATTTGAAGAACATACTGTACCTACTTGAATGAGGAAAAGGAATACCCAATTTCTTATAATGCATATTTTCCTTTTTCTTCTAGATGCAATAACAAATAACGCCAATGCAAGTTTTGCTAATTTCGACAATTTTGCTGCAGGTATTTCATTTCTACTTTCTATATTATTATTACTAGATCTGTAGTTTTGTGGTGTCAAATCCTGGTTGATTATTATCTGGCAATTATTTTTCCAAAGAAAATATTATAACATTAAAGACGTGATCTTTGGTGATCCTTATTAAGCCCTATAGCTCATTGTTGCATTTGAGCAGTTAAGCACTGAAAGGCTCCACACTAGCTAAATAGTCTTTCTTGATCAGGTTTAGTATTTATCTGTAATCTGCAATTTGACTCGTTGCCTGGGAACTGATTCTGGCATGCCTTCTTGAGTCTTAGCTTGTGAGCAAATTTGACATTTCAGGCAATATTCTAATTAACGTGAAGATTGTTTTGCTAGAGAAATTAGTTTATTTCAATAATTGCCTGTTGCACTCTATTTATTAGTACCAGCATCAATATTTATGAATGGTTGTTCCAAATCACTGACTAAAAGTAAGCTCCTGTCTTATAAAGAGATTTTGATGTGATCCAGGCTTTGATAAGACATGAAAATACACAAATTTTAGTGGGAATAATTGTGAATACTAAAAAAAAGCAGATTGACTATGTAATACACTTGCTATTGATTTATGAAATAATGATCCTATGTGCACTACATTCTGTGCCATAATTTTGCAGTCCATTTGCAAGCAGTGACCACTTCTAGCTCACTTCATTCACTGATCCAAAAAAACTCACCATCCCCTCCTTATCATACCTCTAACAGCCGCAGTCGACCTAGTAGTAGTTTACTTTTCCATAAACCTTTTAAACTACCCCCAGCGATTTCCTCAACCAACTATACCTGTGGAGATAATGTCACCAATAATACTTCCATATCTGAATCCTGGTCGTCCTTTCTTACAGGCCCTAGTAGTCCTCCAACCTTTGCAACTCATTCAGGTCCAACTAACACTAGTTCCACTAATGCTTTCGGAGCGATTCCCTCATCTGGCAAAAATTCAGCACTGTCTTCAAGAGCAGCATCGTCACCACCGTCTTCTGGATTTCCACCTTCCAAGGACAGATATGCCGCTTTGGCCGATTTGGATAGCCTTTTTAACAGTAGTCCTGTCGTTGCCCCGCCACCACCACCTGCTGTTACAACAGTCGATTGGGATGGTACGTAACTACCAGACTATGCTAAGGGGGTGTGCAAGAAAATTTAAAAGTGGAGTTTGCAATTTGGGAACAAGAAAATGCTAAATATGTTGTTGTGCAAGTATGTCTTATTTGATGGATTGTCCATTTTGTGTTTAATATTGGGTTATATTGTTGCATACGCATATTTATCCTGCAATTACTGTATTTTGGCAGACACGTTCACTGTTTAGATAGCGCTAATCCAACTCGTATTTGTATCTAGGTAAAGGATCTTCATCGACTGGCACACCATGGTCTGTTAATGGCGCTTCCTCATCTTTATTTTCGACTGGAGTCCCGACACAGCAATCAGCTTTTTCAACTGGTAATTTGTTTCAGTTTAAACGACTCCTGCTGCCTTTTATCATATCGTTTCATTTAGAGGACAGTTTTTCTTGTCGAGAAAATACATTTCACTTATTATGGGTTAAATGGCACCGTTATAGCTCCCTCTTCCAACCCATTCACTGGCACAAATTCCACAGCTTCCACTTGGAGTCAGCAATCTGCTACATCATCTGCACCCATGCCAGGTACTTTTGACACCAATTTCATCCAATGCAAATTGTTTGCAGAACTCCAGACTTTTTGAATGTTTTTTCTTGCAATCTGTGAAAATCATTTCCTGAAACGAAAATATCTTATTTGCCAGATGTTGAGATGTCAGGTTCTTTTTATTTCATAATGAAATCATTTTTATTCGGTCAAGAACGAATCTGGTCTGGGCTGGACCCATGATTGTTCAGAAATAGCATTTATGTTAGGGGCGAAAAACAAATCTGATCTCTGACATTCAGATGTGTAGAGATCAGGTTTACAGATTTTTGCCCATGGTCCAAAACCGTGGCAATGTTGTACCCTTTCCCATCAGAATCTGTATGCCTTTTGAAATCAATGAGCAATACAATATATGCCGCAATTTTTTTTTTCAGGAAATCCATTTGCGTCAGGGTTTAACTCTGCGCCAAATAATGCTCCTAGAGCGACATCTCCATCAGAACCCTTTAGTGCATTTACTAACTCCGGCGTCGTGATGGGAGGTTACTCGAGTGTAGCGCACAATAATGCCAATGTGGTTTGGGGAGGTGCACCGCCAACGCCGTTTGCTGCACCACCGACAAATGGAAATTATTCTGGTTATAAAATGGCTGCTCCATTTGGAACATGGCAACCATCAGTAGGCAATCCTTTTATGGTGAGTTTAAAACAAACTACTTAGGTGTTTTCATTATATAGCTTTATTTCACCATAGATATTCAGGCAATTAGTTAGGTTGATTGATTTTCTTGAGCTCTTTTCACTCTTACAGGCTGGAGTGAATGCATCAGCGCCTCAGAAATCAACTTCGAACAATCCCTTTCTGTGACTTTGAGCTTGTGCCATCCCACTATCATGAAAAACTCAGTGAAGTGCTCGATTGTTGTTGCCTGCAGTTGCTTTGGGCACAACATTGTGGTAAGGGTTGCCAATTGTCCTTGCGAGATGGGCGGCCTCTAGTCACATCAGCTGGCCGTGCCCTACTCCTCAATCGAAATGGCTTTGCTCGCTGCGTTACTTCATATGCACGCACACACTTGCATTTAATCCTAGATTATCCTCATCCCTTGTCTCCCCTACCCACACCTTATTGATAATTTAAAATTGTTTCAACACCTTATTGGACTTCTGTGTTGCGTTATGAGTATAGCCAGCCAAATATTCCTTGGGAAATGGAGTCTGTCAATGGCAAAGACTGTCGATTTGTTCAAGTTATTGATGAGTCAACGTTGATGATATGATTCTCCAGCTCATTCTACTCAATATATATATATATACATAAATATATATTAATATTATAACTACAGAAAAATTGCTGATTATCAACCATGCCCCCTTCTCGTCTGTTATATTTCTGCAGATTTTTAAGTTAATAATAACTGTTAAATGTCACCTACATATTTTGTTAGCTTCACTCAAAGATTCACTAAAGCCTAAATATAATGCATCCACAGGGCGCTCAATAATAATTGGTTCTTAAAAATAAAGCCTCATTGTTTTAGCCACCACATCCAAAAATGAATGTCAATGTTGCTTGCTTTTTTTGTTTTAAGTTTAACCAAAATGTCAGCTCTTTTATCATTACATGTGCACATCGTAAATGCTATTTGCTTTGAAAAAAGAAGTTATTTTTTGAACACTAATATACTTTTATAATGCTTTAATTCCTCACCTATGGTTTTGATTTGAGATTTTGCTCAAATCATATTAAAGAAATATTATAAGTAAGATTGGTATTCCATACTTTTTTAGAAGAGCTCAATTTTAAACTTGTTACCATATTCTCCTTTTGTTATGTGACAGCTAGTCATCAGGTAAGGCATTTGAGTATAATTATCAGACAGAATCAGGGTTTTTCAGAAAATAACTCTGTGTGACTTATGAAAGATAGCCTGAAAGAAACGAGGGTGTGTTCAAGATTCCCAAGAATTTAATTTTCTGAGAAAGGTTGTTTTCAATTGATGGCATACTGTATACATACATGTATGGTTGTGTGGTGTAGACACCAAAGGCGCTCTATTTTTATTGTTCTAAGATAGTGTTGCCATTCCCATCTGACATCATAACTTATGAACACTGCTACCCAAATTATATTTTATCAAAGCTGGCTGCATTAACTTCTTTTCAAGTTTTGACTATCTTGTCAACAAAAATGTTTTTGTTGCTTTTTCAAACAAAACTTAGTTTTCTCTAAATCCTTTAAGTGTTTTTTTAATCTGCTTGATACATAGGTGAGGAATTAAAGTTCAGCGATTAACTAAAATTATATCGTTAATTTGTTTCTCATTTTTTGTCACTGAACTTGTATACTTTGCACCTTGCATTTTCTGGGATATTTGTGGGTTCCAAATCTGAGTCTGCAATCCTGACCTAGATTTTCGTGATTTTCTAGGTTGCTTCCAGATAAATGCCAGCTAGGATAGTCCTTCTAAATTCGGCCTGACTATCCTCCTCCCTTTCTCATCTACATGTACTCACTTGCTGTTTCCTATCCCATACCCACTTTCCTTTCATATATGAGCTTATTAAGCTTCTAGTCAATGTCATTCCATTTTGTTTAATACGGTAGTAGGTTTTGGGAAAAAGCATAGACTTCCAATTAATAATATCATTTTGGCAACCACAGACATAGCAGATTCATTTTCAAGTAGGATAGAAAATGCGTTTTAAAAAATGAATATGAAAGTTTTAATTGGATTTTCTCCAGGCCTCTACAACAATTGACTGACATTTTGGATACACTTCCTCTTATTTGCCATTTATTTTTTGCAGACTAAATATTGACTTTTGAACATACATGGATTATGACAATAAGGTTCAACATCATATCAATTGCTTTAGCCATTTACTGCCCTCTTACATTACACATGAGTTCACTTATTATTTCCAAGATTTTTCAGGCGAAAAATTAGAAATGTGTGGGCCTTCAATAACGCCTGGCTATAAAGAAGTTTCTATGGAATTTAAAAATTAGAAGTTTAATTAATTAATGGAGTAAGGCTAGCATAGCCCATGTTATAAAGTGTATAACTCAGTTATGGGGTAGCAATTCGTCGAATTCTGAAAACTACATTAGAAACTTTTTGCATCAGAGTGCAATCTTGTTTTTCCCTAATGTGCTAGCCTACATTACTGTAATTCTTTTTATGTTGGATGCCTACCCTAAGCATTGCCATTGCCCTTATAGATAAATCTAGACTACCTCCGGTTGTCAGTTTTTTTCTCAGTTTACCAGCGCCAATTGTTTTAAGTCTGTTGCAAGGATTTTTATATCTGCCAATTTAGCTTTGAGCTTACATCAATGTTTAATCTTCAATTTTTTGTTCAGACTTATAGCAAGAAAAAAGAATGAGAGCTGAAATCAACCTTTGGCTATCATCTGATAATGGAGATCCGAATCTATATGATTTAATAAAAAATCATAAAAATTGGACGTTTGTGGCATATTCCTTACTTGAAGGTTATTTTTTTTTTAATTTTCGCAGACATTTCCTAAACAAGTCAAATTGCTTCTGCTGTGCTATCGTTGATAATTTATTGAGGTCTATGAGAAACTGTTCATTATGTTGAATGACACATTTAATGAAATCGAGATCATGGCCTTCAAAGATTTGGGTTCCATCTTAGCAAATATACATGTATATTTAAAAGTTCAAATTTGAAAATTAATGCATCGCCATGGGATTATGATTTTCCTTCTGATGGTTGTATCCAAATGGGGAGCTGATTAGCTACTATTTACTCATTGTAATGCAAAACCTAGCATTTTACTGATATGGGCAAATTCCAGATCATTTCGCTCATATCAGCTATTTTTTAAACAGTAAAATTGAGGCGTGTGAACGGATTCTCATTTTAGTTGACCCCAGTCAAGTGGCTGCATGATAGAATGAACTGAAACTTACTTATCATTGAAACTCACCATGAAATTATTCTGCTGGCATTCATGCTGTCCCGTACATGGAAAGTTTAACTTGAATCATGAAACCCGAAATAATGCTGGAGGCTTTCAAAAATTGAGTCTGATGATTGCAAAAAAAGTTAACAGAAGTTTTCCAACTATGTGACTTCAGTGACTTACAAACATTAAGGTTTTTCAAGACCTGGAAAACCTGGAAATGTCAGGGAAAATGGTTTATTTTGAAAAAGTCAGGGACATTCAACAATTTTACATTGCTAATTATTGGTTACCACAAAAATCAAGAGATGGCCATTGACCAGCAATTCTGTGGAGGAAATTAATATTGAAATTGTCCATTTAAACAAATTAATCTAAATTTGCATAAACACAGTAAATATAGTATTCCCAACATTGCCATATCCCATATTTTTGGATTTTTCAGTGGTCAGTTTTGACATTTATCGAAGAAATATGGAAAAACTGGAAATTAATATATTTCTTCGATAATTTTGAATTTTCAATTTCTAAGGGCAAACATTCAGTTTAAGGAAGGGAAACAATTTGACGAATTAATATCGTTTATTTATCACAATTATATTTTACAGCCAATAATTTATTTGGGAAGAACCAACATACCTGTATTTATGACGTCACCATATGGAAACCCGAAAATTCTGGTATCCGCATATGGTTTGAGCTTGCCAGGTAGACTTATGACCCTTTGCCCTTCAGTTCAATCATCAATGGTGTTATCATTAGTATGCCTGATTACTGGAATTTACTATGGTTAGTAAATTGTGTGGGCAAAAAGTTCTCAGTAATTGAATATTATGTAATTGCTAAAGTTGGATGTAATGTCGAAAATACGATATAGAGAGTAAGATACATGAAATTTATAAAGGATGAAGGATGGTAAAATATCGGTAGCAGCATGTTGCCAGCGCACCAAGCGTTATTTCCTTACACAACCCTTCCTCGTTGTTACGATGGTTTTTCCGAACGATGGGATTTCCTTTGCTGCTCGAACGTCCGCCTCATAGACGGCGCGACCATCGTTTGAAAACTTTCATTCTTGTTTGGCAAGTTTGGCTGCTCCAGAAGAGTTTTTGTCCGCTAGTGTATTGACTTTGTTTCGAAATGTGCTCAGGATTTTCCATCCGCAACACGCTGGAAATGTAATTTCGTCATTCCAGGATTGATACGCGTTGCCTTTATCATCCTTCACTGTTCTTCACAGATGAAAACCTAACGATGAAGTGGTGTCCATCCTCAATACACCCTTGCCACAGGTGGTCACGTTCAGATTGGTAAAAGGTAGGCAAGGCATGATTTTCACATCTTTACCATGGACACATTAGTATTTAGTTAGCTGTATGGCTTTGATAGCTGCGTGAGTAAATGATGTAAATAGAAATGATGGGAAATATTTCAGTGGTAATTTCGGAAACTATCACTGGAAATGTCATGCAGGAAATAATTCGTCACATGAAATGCTCAATCAGTCGTCTGAAAATGCTCATATCTGACCTTACGAGCTATCTTAGAAGTTTTTTCTCAATTTGTAAAAGTAATGCTTATTGTCAAACTTGACCACTATAGTCGGTTTATACCTCTCTGCATTTAAGTTTTTGTATACATTTTTGGAAACAGATTAGCAATGCAAATAAAGTAGTAACATTGAATAAGTTTGATTTATGGTTTTGCCAAATTTTCGAAATCTTGGAATATGTGCTAAGGTTTTTAATAAAATTCGATACGCGTTAGCTACTGTACATGTATATGCTCTAGATGGCCTTTGCCTCATTACTTTTTAAGTTTTTTTGAACAATGCCATTGCATCCAAAGTGCAAAGCATTCTCTTTTTATGAATACAAGTATTAATTACCAGCAACTGTTTACATGAATATTGCACTCACAAAAGAAACATTCACCGGATTCGTTATGCCACTGATAGTTTACACTAAGCTTCCACAAGTTAAAGAGCGATTCGTAAAGGTTGACTGGCTGAGAAGGTTTCTTTATTAATAAGAATTTGTCTGCTCCAGATTAAACTACTATCAGAAAATAACCAGCCCAGCATGAGCCCGCGTTAATCTGAAGTCATTTTCAAAAACTTTACTGCTTATAACTTTTTATGTCTTAAGGGAATAAAAAAAATTACAAGGGTATCTTAAACGCTTTGAAGCACGATTAAACAAAAACAACAACACAGATATGAGCTCGCGCGTAATTTTGACCATGTATGGGATGTGGCTTTGAAAAAAAAAATGTGTCAATGTTCAAAATTCAAGTTGCTCTTGAAAAGTCTCCTCTACTTTCTCTGATTAACGTTAAGATAAATCCAGGTGCATTACAGGTGTAATTTATGTTGGCTGTAATCATGAGAGCGTAGTGTGACTCCAAGGCAACTCGATAATAACCGTGTTAAACAGCTTGCGTTGCAATGACGACTGAGAAGGGGTGTGCGAATTGCAAGGTGAAGTTGTTCAATGCATGGCACGCATTCTGATTTAGCAAATGGCATCTATGTATTCTATGTCCACATCAAGGAAGTAAAATTATCAGTCGTAATTAAAGCAGAGGTTTAGCTTTAAATGCCAGGTTGGGTTTGGCAATAGCGTGAATGTCATGAAATAAAATCCTAATAGAGGCAGAGCCCATCTACGCTAATGAATTAATAGAGCATTAATTGGAAAAGGTGACAATAAATGGTTAAAGGTATAACACATTTCAAGAAAATGTGAGAATGTCAGGTAAATGTTGACCAGGCAACGAATATATTGTGATAATAAAAGAAGAAAATATTCTGGAGCAAATTACCTCGGTTGTCATTTGTGGCAAAAGTTTCGACTCATCATAGTCGTCACTTTTCTAACCTTAAATTTCGTGTCATCAGGTACTTGAATAACAATTTATGTGCACATTGATCGATTGAGTTCAAGTATCGATTGAACGGTAACTCATCATACATGTATGAGTTTGTCAGTAGGCCTATCAGACTTTCTAAATCTCAGATTTCCTGTTGGATTCTAGTGCACCAAGTACATGTACATGTACAGTGATAAATAAATGTTAACACATGTAAAAAGAGAAAAAACGGAAATTGGAATAGATTTTTTTTATTTTATACGGTGAGTGTTTTCAAATATGAGTGTGCAATTTCGGGCATCCTGTTTTGCAAAATATGCAATTGCGTGCACTTTGAGGTTCACGTGATTTATGAATGTTAACCAACCACCGGATAGTCGAAAGAATTGCGTGAACGCAAGTTCAAGAGTTGTGTAAAACAGGGTGTTGGAAATAAATACATGTACTTCCACGGTTCACCTATACAAGGTTTCACATTATCTGCATGTTTCAGAGCTTCTTCATGTATTACTTACATGAATATTGGTTGTTCATAAATAGCCTACTATTTATTTTTGCCATTTAGGCCTACATGTAGTTTACATGATAATGGTAGCTAAAAAAGGAAAAAGCAGTGCATAAAGTTTCAGAGTTATAACATTCATGACATGTAAATGTACATGAATAATGACATTATACAATATTATGAAAAATCTAGTTGCGATACATTAGAGCTTAATGGGGAAAACCTACATTTGGATTTATTTTACGACTTCCCTAAGGGAGAAAAGGCTACTTGTGTGCTTTTTTCAAATACTCAGGTAACTGAACATACATGTAATGCGTTAAAAACTACCTGGTGGTTTTTTTCTACCCATGCTTTCCTCATGTGCTTGACAAAAATGCAGCAAAAACAAGGATGAAAGGATAGGTGAAAAACCCAAATCCTGAGATGACATCACAATGTAATATACAGTAGGCATACTAAAATGATTTGAAGCTACAGCAACAGAGCAACTGGTCAGACCTACTGCTTGACTATTCCATTTAGGTACATGTATATACTGTACATTGTATAAGATTAGTGAAAATGATATTTCAGATTTGTTAGACGCAATGTCTTCTGTGACCCAGCACTGCCTTGTGAGAACATTGTACATGTATTAAAAGTTGCAGGGATGGCCTACATATGTAGTCCAAATGAACCGATTCCATTTTTTTATTGTAAACATGTTCTACATTTACATTTCACAGTACATGTACATTCTGTTCAATAAACCTATAAGTGGCCTGTAGAAATTTGTGGCTGCACAAACTGTACATAAATACTGGTCATATAGACTAGATTACTAAAGTGTCATGGTGCCTGATTTTTAGGAGGAACAATCCTGGGTGCGCCATAATCCATGCAACATAGGCTAGCTAGTTCTTTTATATATTCAAGGGTAAAGCTCCTTTGATTTTATAAAAAAAAATGATCATATCGGTACTGAATTTTCCTCCCAATTGCAAGGGCGATCATTGCCAGATTGGAGAGCCCCAAAACCCTTCCAACAAATTAAATGATGTCGTACATGTACGTTCTGTTGCATTATTTGAACGACCCTCGTTGACTATTGGCGATGAATGGTCAGTTATTATATAGACCTACTGTATAGGATCTTGTGGGTCTAGTACATTTAATTAACCAATAACTTTATCCTCAATTGGAATCGTATTCATACAGGTAGGCCTACATGTATGTCGGAAAGTTTGAAAATAAATTGGTAGCATATTCCTACACGGTATAGTAAAACCTGGGCATTTCCAGTTTGGCTTCTTTTGTTATAGACTATCTGCTAAGTAAGACAGTTTATTGTATACAACAATATAGGCCTACGTTTATTGCAGGCCTTCATGTAGGCTATACACTTACTGTATATTCATATCCTCATACCTTTAAGGAAAATTTGTTAAAAATCGTAGAATTTTTTTTTATTTCCTAATATGTTTTTCATGATTTCGTAGCAGGTGATTTTCGCCGTAAAATGTCCGTTTTGTGACGTGGCCGTCATTTTGTATAATTTAGCCTAAGGCCCTCGTCCTAATAATAAGCCTGCCCATGTAACTTAGTTACTCTACCAATTTTTTTTAAACTTAATTGCACATGCTGTATTTAAGTCGAAGAAATACAAGAAGTTTTTTTCCTGACAACCTTGATTTGATAGTCATCTTTCATTTCCTCTAATATAAACCTATTTTATTTTCTGAAGTGTTTCGTTTCTTTCGAATCTGGGTCTAGTGTAAGTTGGAGGCTGCTGATGAGCATCAGTAATATTTTCAATAATTGGGACGCACTTTTGGAATAGTTTAGTTTGATACGCGACCCATTAGTTTATCATTCCGCCTGCATGGGTTTCATTTTAAAAATCAAAGATGTTCATATGAAGAAATACAGTGCAGAGGTTCAGTAGTATGACTATGACTCAGAGCTAATTAAAACTTTGGATAATTATCTTTCAAACAATGGGTTGTTCAGTTCATTTGAAGGTTTTCCGTACCGCTGATGCTAATGTAACGGAAAACAACCAAAAAAATTAACTATTTTTAATCCTGAAAAATCTGTAGAAATAGAAAACATGCCAAAAAAGTAATTAAGGCCACCGGAAAGTTTTAATTGGTTACTACCCGATGTATTCAGTGTTAATTTGACGAATGAAAAACTACATGTATATACTGTTTACCGACTTAAATAGGCTATTTAATAATATTTAAGGTTTTCGTTTTTCGCCAAGTTAGCGGGGCCCCCAATAAGGTTCGGTTAGTTAGGGTAGGTTTAGGAAAACACCCATATTGTAATGCTTGCCATATGCAGTCATGCAAGTCATTCAATGCTGCTTATAGTCTTGTATAAACTCCATATTTATATTAGACAGGATTAATACTTTTCAATTTTCAAATACCATGTACATGTATACAGTACATTCAAGATAAATTCAAATAATATCCATTTCTGAGAGCACCATATATTCATTATTTTATTGCATTAAAAATATTATTGCAGACATTGATAAGGCGCTTCACAAGATAACTACAGTCAAATTATTCACATTGAAGTGATCTCGCACTGTATTTTAGTTGAATTAGCAGACAGCATATTGTGTGTGTTATAATAGACAGTTAGAGAAATTTCGCACGAAATCTGATTTCGTACGAAATGTTACTTTTTGACGTCATTTCCTGTGCCAAAAATGTATTCTCGGCGAAATGTTAAGAAAACTACACATTTCGTTCGAAATATATGCCATGATTTCGTGCGAAATGTGTACTCACACGAAATAATCAAAAAAAGAAAGGTGCGCATGCGTAGAAAACATTATGATCACGGCAACGGGGACTTTCGTAAAATAAAACCCTATTGATGGTTACTCTTTGCCAATAGTGACTAATAGGGATATAGCATAACTATATGTATGGTCACACATCTTAATTACTGATTTGGGGTATTTTCGTACTAAATTTCCCTAACTGTTTTTACAAAATACGAAACAGGGCATGTACTTACGAAATGTGATTTCGTTTTCGTATTTATTTTATTTCGTACGGAATTTCTCTAACTGTCTAATGACAATCTGACAAGTTATTTATTGCCCTAGCCGCGGGATAGGTCAGAAGTACTTGTATATGTAATGTAAAAAATACTTTTTTTGTCCCTAAAAAAGTGGGAAAAGCTTTATAATTAGGATATCTTATTCTTTATAAAACTGCTAAATGTTCATCTGTAGACTCGCTCTTGGCTATTTTTGTACGTTGACACTGGCAGATTATTTTATCCAAGTGCATCTAAATGGACACCTAATTAGTATTCCGCTTGTAGTTCAATGAGCCTAATTAGTGCCCGACTTCGTACACCCGGATTTCTGCAGTTCGAATGACGCAATGGTCTACGCGGAATTGGGCAGTTGTCTGCTCTACCTCCAATATCACCTACAGTACATGTACTTGCATCTATGGATGTGTAATTAACATTCAGCTCAATAGCTCATGATGATAATTAGCGGATCAAGCCATGCAATAGTATACGTTGAATTCAGTTTTTATATAATGCCAGTTTTTAAAAAATCTTTTATTTAAGACAACTGGTTTGGCCTCTGTCTGTTTGGACCTTTTGTAATTCATTAAAAAAAACTTACAGTAGCTAAATCCTGGAGTGCCGAAATTTGGTAAACAGGTTCAATTCGCGAGACATTTTCTTGTATTTAAATTGTGTAGATAAATGTAATTCCTTTCGTTTTTATACGATACTGCGGCCTAGCCCCTAATATCGAAACGTACGCCTGTTTGGTAAATTATACACCCGAAAGCGCGTAATTTGAAGCACAAAAGCGCCCAGAAAAACGTATATTCGAAACGTATTGGCCTACGTGAGTTTTAGATCATCATTCGCTTTATCTCACATTCGAAACATACACTGTACGTATCTGAGCGTCAATGTTGTGTTTTATTGAATACCAATAATAGCACATTATAAAAGGTTTTACCCAAAAAAAACGTATTTTTTGTAATGCCTTATTAAACTCAAGTTACTGTTGTAGAAGCATGTTTTCGTCCAATACCACTGTTGTACAATTCGCTGTCTGGTACATTTATTTTAATGTGCCATTAAAGTTGCATTCTGTTGCTGGTAAACATGCATGTCCTGACTGATAACATAAAAGTCAAAATTGTGATTTTGTTTGTAAGGGTTGATTATTTACTATAAATTTTGTATTATGAGTTTTCTAACGTGTGGGTTATCTCTCAAACTTTACTCTCAAGCTTTTATACAGCTCTCAGTAAACGCGCCTACAGTACATGTACCAATGGCGACCAAAAAAATTGTTTCAATGATTTCTGTGCCTAAGCAACGGTATCCTCTTAATTAAAAATTCAAATTTGCAGAATTTATTGTTATAGGAGCACATACAATATTCGGTTGTTCATGAACATGTATTGTTTTTCACCTTCCTTGTGGGTTTATTTGCCTCGCTCGTTTCAAGACAACTATGGGTAATTCTGCAGACTAAATTGTTTTAAGAGCCAAAGATATGTGCTGAATGCAAGGTTGATTTTAATGTAGTCGACCGAAAAAATAACTTGCGTGCAACATACATGTATACTGTAGTTCCATTTAAATCTATAAAAAGATGATTTTGATGACAACATTTGGCTTACTTGAAATTGGGAAATACATGTATAAGCTCGTTAATGTTGTTGATTTATAGTGCAAATATACCCTATATAAATGTTTGTTTTAGAAATGCAACCCAAGGTTGCTGTGAACAGCGAAATTAGAGACCAAAGTTCAAGTTTCACAGCTCAGTATTTCAAAAAAAAAACCATGAAGTCAATTTCATTCGTTTGGAACCTTACATGTACAGTATATTCAATCTATTGAGAAGACAAGATATCTCATCAAGCTTGTATCGCATACATGTAGATGAACAAGCTACACTGTAAAAACAATTGTAATGCTATCGTCAAAATTCAAAAACAGATATCAGAAACTAGGTATACACATGTCTCTAAAGACACAAGTACACCAACGAACTTGTGAACATAATTTGACACTAGCATTTACATAACTTTATACTTGTAAAGAAGAGAGGAAATGCCATCCTGGTTTACCGCTCCCAGAGAATTCGACAATGGCATTTATTTATTTTTGAAATAATTCGTGGCCTCAGCTTTGCTTGTTTGCATTTGTCGATGACTATTTTCTTTCACAAAGAGAAAGTTATTCCGGAAAAGACTAAAAGGATAATAAAAAACAATGGCGATTAATTAAATGGCAAGCATATAATTCCAGGTTGCATATCGTGATAGCAATCTTGAAAAAGTCTCGTCCTTGTCGAAATCCCTCACCTGGTTGTTACCTGACTTGCCTCTTTGCATTCAAGACACTCGTGATGTTTAATCGTTAGAAGAGAGCGGCTATTTTACCCAACGTGAAAGAGCAAAAAATCGCTTGTGAAGTTGTCAAGGGTAAATGAAAATGAAAGGTTGTGCTCGATATGGGTTCTGTTCTGACCGCATATTTGGGGAGTATTCTGGCGCTATTCTGTTGATAGAAATGAGGATTGGTTTGACCTGACGTCGATCGCTTTAGCTGCATTACGCTCTACAGTAACACGTTCCGATATACATGTACATTTAGCGGTTGATCCATACCTCTTTTCTACTTGCTGCTTTTCGCTATTACAACCTGTTTGATTTATGGCAATGTTTCGTTTTACATGTAGCCAAAAGATTTCGCTATAACGACCATTACGGGCCAAGTTATATACATGTAGGTCATGGCAAAACGAACATTCCTGATGTCACATTAAATTTTGT
This sequence comes from Kryphioiulus occultus, assembly GCA_034687865.1. NCBI lineage: Eukaryota > Metazoa > Arthropoda > Diplopoda > Julida > Julidae > Kryphioiulus > Kryphioiulus occultus. The sequence continues at coordinate 18,733 of JAQGAF010000165.1, forward strand.
GCTAATCGAATAGTTTGAAAGCTAAGGAAAGCAATGCAAAGAATATGAGGCAATGGAAACAATATAACACGTTTGTCTGAGTCACATCTTGTGTCTTTCAGCATCACAATGGCCCTGTTTTAAAACATTGGACCAAATTTTGTTGTTTCGCTTAATACTGCGTTTTTCAAGTTGATCTTGATGAAGAACGTAGTGTTAAAATGCTACGAAGAACATCAAAAGTAAGTCAAAAACAACAGAATTTTGATCAATTTTTTCAAACCAGAACCATCCACAACTAACCTAACCTAACCTCACCTACATGCATAACCAATATACACACATTAGGCAAGGTTTAATTTACGTTAGGTTAAATTTGTAAGCTGCGCCACACGGATCGACCGCGTCTCCCAATATAGAAATGTTGCGTGTTCGCATACAGTATGTGCTAAAATTTTAATTCTGTCACACCAAATACAGACGCCTTTTGCTTCAGTAAATTTCTCGCTCAGGTGTGAATTCATACTCGAAGCAGGTTTTTATCAGGTCATTTTGTTAATATTTTTCCACTCGAACAGTTGCGTGTTGAAGTAATGGCGCAATTTAATTGTGATACAGAAGTTGACTGATTTCGAAGGGAACAGGAATATTGAAAACCAATCACTCGTGAATGTAATGTAAACGAATGCTAGATGATGAATTTGCTTCTTTTATTAAAGGTGAACATTATTGTATTACTCTTTGTCTCTCTACATGTACAGTATTATGCCTGACGACTGGTTGATTAAGTCACTGTGATTAAATGTGCCATTAGCAGAGTGGTTGGGGGAGCATATACGTGGCCATCTCTGGGGTGAAGGATTTGGTTTGATTGGTCAACACACTAGAGCTGGTACCAACATCTTATAGAATACCTGCTGAGATGAAACTGGTCAAACGAGCAGGAACACCTTTGAGACACCTACTGGAGTGTTTTCGGCAAACTCGATAGTGTAGGTGGTTCTCGTCTGAAGGTAAATTTAAATGAGAGAGTCCTTATTTTCGTCTGGTCAAGCAGGTACCATCTGTCCTTGTGCTCAACCCGTTCGGCAGTTCTCAGTTCGAACTGAAATTGCTTAAGATGATTGTGCAGCCCCTTTGGTAGGCTTGCTAAGAATTGATGACTTGACATGTATCTGTGGCATTGATCGCATAGTTAAAAATATGTTAAGTTTAGGCTTGGAAAACTTGATTACATGTACTCACATTAACAATTCAAGCATTTTTATGTTCCCTATTGCGCTTCGCGGACGATTAAAAAAGTAATTGATTGCTGATCAAACGGTGGAATTAATGGGGGTTTAAATTTTATGATTTATTGATTAAACTTGTTAATTAAACAAGACTGATGAGTAGGAGGTGCAAATCGTGTTGCCAAGGCGGGATTTGCATTCTTTTGCTCATCATAAGCTCGTTGATGTTCAATCGGTAAATATGCTGTAAAAAATATCAAAAGACATCCAAACATCCAATTTGTATTACCTTACATGTATACATGTATAACCTAGCTTACAGTATAAATGTGTTATTTCTGAGAAGTCACTGCTATCACTGTGTAGGCCTACGTGTAGCCTACAAGTAGTTATAACTTCTATTTAGGAGATGACATGATCTGAAAAACGCAGTAGATTGTATGGTTACGTTCAAATATTATGTCGTCATTTGTCATCATTTCTAGACCTCCCCCACCATAATGATTAGTGCGTTTTGAATTTTGTTGAATTGATGAATTTTAATTTATCATTTCTGATCACATTTTTTCTCATACAAGGCTCATAAAAGCAGATGATATATAAAAAAACGCCATAGGTGAAATTATTTGCAGTGATGACATCTCCTTCAACACTTTTCTCCGATTTCTTCACCATCTTTGTCGGACTTTGTGCGACTGAAATCGAATGTTCTTGAGGAAATAACAGTTATACTGTATATCTTTTGTTCTAAATGTTGTAAAATTGGTATTTAGAAGACTTTGTTCAAGAAGGCGATTCAAGATCTGCTATTTAGTATACACGCGTTTCGTCCATTTCCTGTTTATGGCTTCCTGTTGATAGAAAACTAGTACACCAAATCAAGGTGAAGAAAATTTCTCCTTGGTCTGCCTATATCTAAGTTGAGTGAGTACTTAATTGGAAGGATCTGACTGTATAAATTGTCGATACCTTCATTTGGTGTAAAATGAGATCAGTACCCCGATACCTCCTCATAGTTGTGACCTATTTGTAAACGAAATTAAGCATTTTTTGGCTATTTGCTAATTGTGACACGATCTTGTTGTATCCTTGTCCATTTAAGTGCTCGATTAATTATCAGCGTTTCAGTAAACAATACGTTTAATAAATATATCATGTAGCTAGACAAAGAATCTCTAGATTACGAACGAGCGATTGGGTCGAGGTTGGAATATTAAAACTTAGGGCGACTAAGACTTTTTGGTGAACCACGGTGTATAAGACAGCCAACAAAGTCGTCGAGGAAGATTATTGCATTTTTTCTACTTCGACCTTCTTAACAATCCTGGATTATAACCAATTATTTTATTATTTTTAGATTCGTGATTCTTTCTTTGGGAAATCTGCGCCCTGGATGCACCGATGTCTCCTCGTTGTCAATTCACATGCACTTATCTGGACCGGATCTTAATTACAGCCATAGGTAATGCTAAAGATGTGTAAGCAGGGACCTTTCAATATAAGCTTTCCATTTTTGATTGCGCTAACTCGGAGAATTTGAGACGAAACATGAAGAGAAAAATTGCCAAATCTTTATTTTATGCGAAAATGTTGGAATGGATGTTGTGAGTACGTGTGTAATAATGCATTTCAGAAGCCTAAGTTCACATTAAATATCAATATGATCATGTTGATCTGGGTAAGCATGCTGGTGTGAATTTGTTTGACATGGGTTCGAACTCTTAATTAGAGCAGTTCGGTTCGTGCAGAATCGGTTTCGTTGACATGCAGATGATCAATTTATATGTCCATGCATTAAGGCTTAAAAATGTTGAAGTTTTGTATTTGTGAACTCATGGACCTAATAAGCATGAAAGTCAAAATTCATCCACATTTAATTAATGTTGATTAATAAATTCACTATGGCGATTTCCATATTTTTTGGAGGGAGTGGGGGGGTTGAGGGGGGCACACAGGTATCTAGGCAAATCCATTTCTACGCTTCTAGGTAAAAGAAGAGTAAACTTATGAAAAATATTTCTGATTACAAGGCTTTTGTTTTAAGGCTTATCTCATAATGTTGTTATTGTTCGAGTCAGGTGAATTCAAATTGTTTCAATGTTTTAGGCTGCGTGTATATTGTCATGCCAGAAAATAAAATGGTTTGCCACGCGAAAACGGGGGAGGAATTGCAAAATTGCACCATTTTAAAGGAAAGCAAGGCTTTCTGGAAAATTAATGGTCATAAAGTGGAAACAATAACGTGGGAAACCCTTGCGATTAAATTTTCATTAATTTTCGCTGTCTGTACCTGTGCATACAGGCAACGTTTTTGCATTCTGCTTACTTGGTGATTGTTCTAGACATTCTAAGCGCACAGAATACCAGCAAGAGTCATGTTAATCCATCGGAGGTTGGGCAGCATCTCAGCTCTTCTATTTGTAGGTGCTAAACTACCTATAGTCTGGGATGTCCTTTACATGTATTTTGTGTTACTTGATCTGATTAATCCTTTTAGGCATAAATCAGATTTTCCAGTCTACGCAGTTAATAAAGAACGAAGGTTGTGTTATTTTTCGCCATTTTTTTTCGGTACGTCGGCCACCGTGTGAAGTGCAAGTCTGCCCCAGTTACCTTGAAGCTCGAGAATAATTCAACTGGCCCCCACTCGTGCAAAGTGCCTCTGGACATTATATGATGCGTGATTTTTTTTTTGCATCAGACAAGCCATTTGCTAATTTCAAATAACAATCATAATTATTAGGTGGCATTGGCGGTCACATTCACGGCTCAAGCACTGTTACTGTCCAGTGGACGGTCATTCGGCCCACATCCAAGGTTGCTTTCTGGGTGTCGAAAACGTCGAATCTCAGCACACCTGTTGAAGAATATTTCTGTCAGACGCTAGTGCAGCCACATTTAGTTCTCCAGCTAGGCCACCCTGAGGGCTTCCTAGGGTCCATTTTTAGCTGGTGCTGCGCAGGTCCCCACGTCCTCAGCCCAGGAACATCTATTTATGTCCCAGAATTTCAATGGCTTCTTGGGAAATCCTTTGCCCATTTGATAGCGTTTTTTTAACCGCATACAGGTGTAACATCTCGAACGTGCCAAGACAGACTCGTTGATATCGAGATCGTGACAAGTTGCTCCCTCCTAGATCAGCTTCGTGGGAAAACCGACCTGGCATGATTTCTTGAAATTAATTTTATGAGTCATTCCGGTTTTTAGAAAGGTTGAATTTTCCATTATGCTTTTGTTAGCGAATTCTAGGGGCGCGACGAAGTTATGCATTTATCAGCCGATCGTGTTATTCAATTGACTTATTTGTCGATTAGCATCGTTAATTAAGCTGTTAATTGTTGCTGGTGGCAATTGTCCACACGCACTCGGTGGCCACGCTCCGTCACTTTTCAATGGAATGATGACTATTTTGGAATGGCAAAGATATTGTTTTCAAGCCTCCATTGAAAGGTGTGGAAACAATGCTTGTAATATTGGGTTTTCCCAGATTGGTGAGATGTCAAAATAGCTGGAATTTTGGAGACCCAGTGAATGCATGCATACATACTGTACATGTACATTTAAATCTACATGTACATCCCAAATTTGGTAGTTGTCTGAACCGTCTGATAATATCTGAAATTCAGAAATTCAGAAATAGTCCAGACTGCAAAATGGCACATCTAAAGAAAACAGGATTCCCACTTTCTGAAAAATCAAGGAAAATCAGGGAATGTCATTCGTGAAAATTCGTGAAATGTCAGGGACTAGATCAGACAATTGATTAGTCATCATCTTGTATAAAAATCGGGGATAAAATCCATCATTCTTATTACTTTAATAAAATGTCATATAAAATATCAGGGAAATGACTGAAAAGTTGTCAGGGAAATCGACTTGAAAATTTGAGAGGGAACCCTGGAATATCTTTTGAGTTCATAATTTTCGACCCAAAATTTTCTTTAATTTGCGGTATAAACAATAGTTGTACACTTACATTAATAACCTTTCAGTTTGACACCTATTTCATCTGCACATAAAATATGTATTTAAATTTATCGCCTTTCTTTCAAATTACCAATAAATATTTTTATCCCCTCAAACCAATAAATGGCACACATATCAGTCTGACCTATATAACAATTTTTGACAGTGGTTGGTTTGTTGTTGCCAATAAAAATTATACCCAAAATAACAGAGAAAATAAAAATGCCCTTCCACTATAAACTCTTTCCGTGAATAATTAATAAAATCCTAACACTCTGAAAAACACCACACATTTGACCCATTTATGCGCGCCACTGTCCGAACCGGTAAGCCTACATCCGACTCAATGTTACTCCACCTGCTAAAAATTTTACAATCGTGCAGTGAACGGGGAAAAAATCCGATTTCCTTCACAACCATTCCGTTCCAGGCTTTCCTTTACATGTACTTCGTGCTAAGGAAAAAGCCATGAAAAAAAGAGGACATCAGTGAATAAATAATAAGAGATGCTTGTGCATAAACCCAGTTATGACTCCTGTTGTGGCAAAACCAAAGTATGTGATCGTGATACCACATTTCCTTATTTCCCCACATTTTCTATCTTTTGAAAAACTAATGTAAATTTGCCGTCTTCTTGTGAAAATTTGTGTTCTATCTCATCTTTATATAAAATAAGACAATAAATATAGCATTCCTTCAATGTCATCTCTGGCCTCTGGGAGAACCCTGTACATGTACTTGTAATTAACTAGCATTTAAAATCGAATACAGAAATTTGTTTTAGAATTATCGCTATACTCATGCAGTATGCTAAATGATGTGAACTGTTCAACATCTGTAATTGGTTCAATCGACATAGTGCAGGCTGATTCATACAAAATTTGCACCCTCTTTCGCCATCTGGTCCTTGGAATCGTTTAGGAAAATATTTACAAAAACGAATAAACAATTTAAAATCAGTACGTTGTGCATTTACTGCGAAATGTATTTATAACATTAATATTTCTCGAAAGTTACAGATGTTTGGGACCATGGACAAGCAATATACATGTACAAGTATGTGGGGACACATCATTGATAACCCATGAAACTTCTGTAGCTTAATGTATACCCAATTAACTGGTTTGTACAATAGAGTTGAATGGAGGATATGTCCACTGATAGTCATGATATTGTTTTCCCCAATAATAGCAGATTTGATCCAAAGGATGAGACAATTGAATAGCAGCATTTGAAAATCACATATATCGATACTTTGTTGTACTGTGTTGTATTTTACAAAAATATAGATGCTTCGTTATTAAGTTTGCCTGAGATTGTATTTTACAAAAATTGTTTTTTTCCTGACAGCTGAGCATGGATCGTTCTTTCCGCTTCTGCATCCTCCTCACACTGGGCGTCATGATCCCTGTCCTCTTCATGGCTGTCCCGCTCTACCTTCGCCATCATACGTACGCCACATACCACATCCCCATTAGCACCACAGACTCCAGGGTTCTCAACCACCATGTATCCACCGTATGGTGCGAGTCTGAGAGGATCAGCATGAACACCACGTTCAACGCGTACCTCATCGGCAATGGCAGCCCCAGGTTCGAAAACACCACTCGCACATACTGGACAACTAAATCCTTCAACCTTCGCTCGGAGGAGCGAGAGTATTGGGGTTTTCACCTGCCCAAAGACGCTGTGATGAAGTTGGGGCTGTGCGCCCGCTACGAGGGTGCAAAAATCATGGTGCTGAAGGGGAAACGCCACATAAAAAAATGCGTGAAACACGACGATGATGACGGGGATGATGACAGTGAGCTTTCAGACGAGGACGACGACTATCTGACTGACGACGACGCCTATGGTTCGGCCGATGAAGACAGCTCGATGTCCAGCAGCGAGGAGGATTTCAGCAAGGAATGCCACGGTGCCGTTTTCAACCAAACACTCATTCCTACAATCCATTGCAATGAAAGCAGATGGGAGCCGAAAAACATTATTTCCTATACGGTCCCCAGCTCTGACTATTACTATGTGCTTTTCTCGAGCCTGAACAATATTTACGTGAACAAAATAATGGCCAACATCACGCTGAAGAAGCCCATATATGATGTGAATGGCGCCATGGACGCCTGCATGAACACCACCTCGTGCCAGTTCCCGTTTTCGTTCGCCTCGTCAGAATACGTGGTCTTAGAGCTGCCTGATGCCCAAGAGTGGATCGTGGATGTGGGCGAGGTGGCCTGTGAGCCCAGGACAATGCTTTACTTTCCTTTTTATTTAGGTGTTCCTATATCCATTTTGTTCTTCGCCTTCCGAGGGAGCAAATGATGACACTGGAAGAAATGTCGAGGACTTAGCCAACTATGTATTTATTAGGAAATTAACTGCGTAGCAATAAGTAGATCTAATCAATGCATAGTTTCCTTAAAATGAATTAATGACTTCCCTTAATTTTTAGATTATTTCCTTGCTTTGGTAATTTATACGGTTAGATGTTTGTTGACCTCTTTGGTCCTGCCTCACCGGATGTGCCTCAAGTGAAGAATGGAGAAGCAGCTACTGCTTGGAGTTTCTAAGAACACTTGGTGAAATTGAGCTGATGTTGATACCGGTGTCCAGTCTCCTAAATCCCCAAGGAAGTGTCAGCCAAGTATCCATGCATTGAAATCTCCTGCCACAGAAGGTCGCTCTCATCTTTCATTATTCCAGGATGAATACTTATTGTCAGACAACTTCCCATTAATTTGGAATTACGTTTTTCAATAGGGACACAAATGCATGACTGTGAGTGATGAAACGCTTTATATTTTTAAAACAAAAAACAACTGTTGGTATTTCACATATGATGCATGTGCCTTCAGTATTTTTGCTCATGCTTTTGATGAGTTTTGTGAGGAATTTTGAACTTTTGTCATGTTTTGTACACACATTTTCTAATGCCATACGTGACGAGTGTATACTCAAGTTATCAAGCATGTGTAATTGCAATAGTGTCCAGGGACCCCGACCACCTCGTATACGCGACTTTTTCCTGGCGAGCCCGGGAGCTGCAACCCTCGCAACTTCGACTGGATTCCTCATTATAGTCGATTACTGATTTACAGCTAAAGGTACAAAGTGTCTGGTAATATCAGTGTATACGCAAATATCTTCAAATGCATAGCAATACTCCTAGAACTACTTGATACTTGTGTGGCTTAGTTAATTTTTCAGACAAAAACTCGTGTTCAACTTGCAGTCTTATTTTTCGAGTTTTTACTGACGGCACAGGATTGGGCCAATTACAGCAGTGTATCTCAACAACAGGCTAATCCTTGTAAAGAAACTAGGCTTGATTATCAGACACCTGTATACTGAGGCTTGAGGCTGGTAGAGAAACCTGTTGAATTTGAGAAACCGTTTTTAAGAAACGCACAATAACAACAATGTATTTTTCCACTACTGTCAATATTGCTTGATTTATTAAATTCACCTGCATATCATTTTTAACAATTTTTATGTTACAAAGTTTTACAAAAGCCTTATTTGGTAAACTCTGCACAGTAATTTCAGTAAGCGCACAGAAGCCTAATTTGTAGGAAAATATCATTATGTTTCCGAAGCAATAGCGCTACGAAAATTGCAAGGTTTGGTACTGGTAGTTTATCAGTATTTTAGAAATCGCCAACCCATACACTGATGAATCTTACGTGCCAAAGGCGCGTTCGCTGCCATCTGTTGATCATTTCCATCAACTGAGGATGATAAGAGATAAGAGAACGTCAATATTTTCTGAACTGGTCTTACAGACGTCAATTATTAGTTTTTGGTACATATTTTTTAAACTGGTTATAACAATTGCCTTACAAAATATACATTTCTACAAATGCTGTTAACCCACATGCATAAGCGTAAGAGTGCCAATGTGCACACCCTGTTTCTGAAAATTTAAACATCAAGAATCTAATTTGCATTTTTAGGATTTTCTATATTAAATCCTAGATGCCCATATTCAGATTACACAAATGCAAATAGAAGATATGCCAATGTTATAATAAATCCTAATATAATTAATATCCTATCAACTGAATATCGCCAGTACGTGATCAATTCATTCAGACATGAAATCGTTGCACAAGTAATTCCGATCAATTAAGTTTGCTCCCTTATTTCAGGATTTCTGTGGATGCTTACTTAAATTACATAAACTACATGAGATAATTTCTTTCCATAGTATAGAACAGCTTTTAATTTTTGTCTTCTAATTGTCATTCATCTTTTTTTTTCCGTGAAATGACATTCCCAGTGAATTTGTAAGTTTATTTGCCATGTGATGATGTTTATGCAACTTTGTACCGGTACAGTGGTACTCGGTGCTTAGCAGTTCTGTTATCCGGAACTCTGAATAAAATAAACCATAGTAGATGATACCTTTTTATCTTGCAGTTTGCCTAATACATTATTTTTAAAAACGGCTGACATTATTTCTTTTTATTTGTATAAAATGAAGTCTTTTTTTATTTTAATGGCATGCTATTTTGTACTTTTGTATATCATTAGTGATGATGCGAAAACAAAAACGCGTGACTTTTGGAATTTGGTTTCAATGATGTTTTGAAAATGTGTCATGGTGTGTGTGCATGCAGTAAACTTTGATATTTCCTTCCTAAATGAAGCATTGTGAAGCAGTTAGGACTCGTCCATGAACAACTTCCAAATAAACATTGGTAAAAATTGTGGAGCTACATGTATAGTTGAACATAAAATCCCAGAAGCACATCAGGGGAAAAAAACTGCACAAAAGTAACATTTGGGTATTAGTAGGGTATGTGCACACCTCATTGGCCTTCACCTAACAGCACATGTACATGTAGGCTTTGCATTGGATACTTGCAAATTGCTGTTTTCCCAATAACCCAACCTATAACTAATAGGCGTTATAGGGAGAAGCCCACTTTTGCGAGGTTTACTTTTATGAAACAAAATTTTTTGTAAACTGCGCCTGCAGTTTTTCTTTTGCTAGCTAATGTAATGTACATGTACATGTATATCTCTGTAAGTTTAAATTCGGTGTCACACTTTCACAACATTTTGTTTTTAATGAGTATAGAAGCAAATGTTAAATTTTATGAAAACAACTACAGTGTAGGCATTTATATATTGAACATGGACATGTACTGTATTTCTAAAGTAAATTTTTGTAATAGCGCACTATTGTTTCAGAAGTGAAACACAGGATCCCAAGATGTTATTTTTGAAGTTAAGAATATACAACATAGATGTACATTAATTACATGTGAGTTGCCCCATGCAGAGATGACATTTTCAACTTCCCTGACTTTTTCAAATTTTAAAGCAAATTTCAAGACCACCATGATCACCGTAAATGCAAAAATATGACATACCAATGTAAGGAATGCTACACATGTACATGTATCTATTAATTTATAAGCAGGAGTGAAAACATTTTTACAAGGAAACAGCTATTTAATTTTAATTAGTTTTTTTTTTAATTTCTTGTCATCTTCTGATTTTTGTGCTAACCAATAACTACACGCAGCTATGCAAAATCTGGTATCGATTTGTTGGATTTCCCTAAAGTTTTCAAACTAAATCACTTTTCCCGGTTTGGGGGAACCCTGCTATAGCATCAGAATTTCGTCAAAATGATGCAGTCAGGCGCTGGGTATGAGGGCTTCCACTTTTCTACATTTTTGGTGCAAAAAATAGCGAGTACAACTTTTCCAATTGAAGCATTGCGTTTCGCTATAAGGAATTAAGGAAGTGAGTTTTCTGAAATACGTCATACGTGTTCCAAGGTCAACGGAACAAAATGCAAGCCTTCATTGCGCCACAACCCACTTCCAACTAAAATTTCCCAATTCGTGCAACGAGTAGCGACCTCTCTCTTTCGAACCGCAACATAAAACAAAAGATTTCATCATGACGTCATGGTAGTGTGTCTGTTTTACTAGGGAGTTTTGCTGATTCGGATACTGTTGAGATTCTCTATTAAAAACCTTCGCTCATTAATAATCCTTTGTAGAGTTTGAAAATAATTGAAAAAAATTGAATAAAAGATTAATACAGTTCATTCTTAAGAGAAACTAATGTTTTCTTTTTTTAATGAAAACATATTCATCTGTTTGTATGCATGGGGAATTCAGGATTGAATGCCTGACATCATGGTAGTAATTGTCTTGATGTCATTGGATTGGTATGGACGTTTCACAACCTATTAGGATATTCATCCGCAAAGCAAAGTTTAACTTTTATCGACTTTTGGAACTTTTGAGAGGAATCATATCCCTAATAAAAGCAGATTGTGCCGATTATATTGCCACATTCTTAACGGACGAAAATCTTTCGTAAAATCAGATTTTGAGTTTCACACACTGCACTACGGCGCATATATACAAGCGTTGAGGTTAGACAGACACCGGGTAGTCCTTTCTCGCGCAGCTTCTGCACAGCGAACATGTCGTTTCAAATAGATGATTCAAAGTAAGTATTTTTTCCTAAAAAATTATTTGTAATACATTCTAGTTTTATTTAATATATCTAACATTGAAATATAAGTAATCGTTAACCATAACAAGTAAATTACTTTCGCTTAAAAGTGTGATTTTGAAGGTAGTGGAGCATTGAATGAACCGGCAATTCGGCGTGGATTTTAAGCCTAACGCCACGCCATTAAAACGTACGGGCATTGGCCATGTCGGCCATGTTGGCTAAAGACACGCAGATAGATTCTTTGACAGTTTTTGACTGTAAAGCTAATCTTACAAAACTAATCTGCATATGTTTTTTATCAGAAATCAGATCTGTTATTATTGGTTAACGTAAGAAATTCCATTCATGGGATTTCTTATGCGGTATTCGATATTTCGATAGACCAGATGCGTTTCTTAGTGCTAAGTGGGCAAAACCCTTCAATTTTAAAAAACCTTGTGTATGTTTTAAAAAAGATCGGTATGATTTGTCTTAAAATCATTAAAGATATTAAACCTTTCTGTTTTAGGTCACAACTAGGTATTTTGATATTCCTTTGTTAAAGTTCGATTGTTTAAATTTGTTTTTTTGTTAAGACTTGCCTGGTAAAATTCTTTGTCATTGTACAGAGTAATTGTTAAAGAGTTAAAATTTCCGCAATATAACCGTTGGTTTGGTTCATTGACCATGTACTTTTTTTTGCATCATGGTCGAATTGTTAGCACACTAGGTTTACATGCACATTTTAAACTACGTTAGGCCTGGTGCCTTGTTGGATACCAGAACCTCCTGGGCGGGTTTCTTTTCTGGCGACAAATAGACTGCCGGATTTATGAAACTTGCCCTGAGGTTCTTTTCTGGGCTAAGCCAACAGGCCTAACGTAGCTACAATTTAGTTTTAATGCCATTCTCCATATTACAAGGATTTGTGATATCGTTACATTCATTTCCGTTTGGTGTGGTATCTTATTATTTCTCAATAATTTCGTAGTATGAACCACCAGGTCAACGTCTAATGAAAGAACGAAAGTGACAGGTCTGAAGTAAAATTGTATGTAGTCAGTCCTATTGCATTGTGAGGACTCAATTGGGCATTGGTCACTATGGTCAAAATGATCAGTGACCATTGGCAGGTGACCTACCACCAGCCAGTGATTTGGTGCGGTGTCAGTAAAGCAGCATGGCCTAGTTTCACACAAAAACTGGACGTGGGGCTAAAAATAAAAATGGATTAGATGCCTTAACCTTGAGAGGGGTCATTAACATTGCCTTTGTAAATGCGCGGCAAGTTTTATTTATACCTGCAAACATATCTAGTGGACGACATTTTTCACAGCATGATTAAATTATCATTGCCACTATACCTAACTTCGTTTTCTCCATTTGTGCAACATGTGATTTCAGGGTGTCTACTGGTCATGGAAATTTAGCCTTTGATTCATTCACATAATACACAATTTGTCTACCGTGTTATTTCCCAATGATCATGTCAGCACTGCACTAGAGTAGAGGAGGTGTCTGAAAATCACTGTTTTGTGGTGATATACAACTTGAACGGACCCATTGTCTAATAGGCATTGAAAATATTTTTGTATTCATGAAAAAGTCATTGAAATGTCATGGAATTTGCATTGCTGAATTCAGGAGACAACCCTGGATTTTCATTGACATTTCTGGCCCAATAGATCTTCAGTAAAAATATTCACTATCGGGCAAGGCCCAATAAATGTTGTCAGATAATGGGGCTGTCTGTATCAGTTTTTCTGAATTGCTACAAATCTAGTTTTAAACAGCCAATCATTATAATTTTATAATAGAATTCCAGATTAGCCAACCCCAAATTGGATAACAGGCTGGAATTAGGGTGGATAATTTGCCCTCTGTAGAAACATTTTCATGGGCATATCATATTAATAGTAAATGTATTAATTCAAAATTTCACTTTCATTGCTGGTAAGGAGATAAGGATTGCCAAGCGTTTAATCACCAGATAAAATTAGTGAATAAATATGAAATGGTTTACTTAAGAAAAAGATTGTCTTGTTCAATATCCTTACCCCCATATTTGTCATGTATCTACAGTGGGTATTTGGTGGGAGTAATCTTACTATTAAAAATGAGTCTTAAGGTACCCATCTGCCCAAATATCTTTCGTAGCAATCAAATTCAATTCATTCGTTTAAATATCTCATTATTGTTGTGTTCTTCTCTAGACGTGATGATTTGGGGCCTGACAGCCGGAATGGCCCAGAGCGTAACCATGATGGCCCTTCTGGAATGGATCCTGATGGCATCATTGAGGTAAAACTACTTATCAGGTTCTTGCAAACTATTTGAAATTTGTCATATCCCACCTCTTTAATGTGTAACAAAGAAATCCCTTCCATAAAGCGCCTTGTTGTTGATCACCATGGCAAGTAAGGTCGTTAAAGAGAAGAAAAGTAAAAAGTGCATGGCATTTGGGTGAGGGCGATGCATCTATCTGTGCACCAATACCCTCAATTTGTCATGCAACATTCACTGTACGTGTTTCTGTCACACACCCAAAAAAACTTAAATTTTTTCTCATCTAAACTTAACCTCTGGTGTGTATTGGATTTGATGTGACAATCTTCTCCAAATCTTTTAATTGATGTGCACGATACCGTTCAATGGAATGAGTATTTATTCACTGAATGGACAAATAGCTGCCAAGGAGTTTAGCATTACATTTGGGCTAGTGATGCATCTTTGTGCTCATGTAACATATTCATCATGCTTTTTTCTCCTATTCTTTTAGAGCAACTGGGATGAGGTCACTGATAATTTCGATGATATGAGCTTGAGAGAACCTTTACTTAGAGGCATTTATGCTTATGGTTTTGAAAAACCGTCAGCCATTCAACAGCGAGCAATCATTCCGTGTATAAAAGGTGAGTCAACCAATTTCCAAATGCATTATATTATAGCACAACAATTTTGTACAAATAGCTTTTTGTGACCTATGGTTGTGTATTGACCCACGTTTGAATATCAAAGACGCGAGCTGAGAAGTTGATCTCTGCTTACTGATTAACATTGAAAATTAGCTTAGGATTTGCACAAGTTACTTTCTGAAATTTGTTTCTCATAACACGAAAAATCCCTTCCAAAAAGCGCCTTGTTGTTGATCACCATGGCAAGCAAGGTCGTTAAAGAGAAGGAGAGTAAAAAGTGCATGGCATTTGGGTGAGGGCGATGCATCTAACTGTGCACGACCCTCAATTTGTCATGCTACATTCTTTCAACCATGCTCTAGGAAACTTGTCTAACTTTTCACTTTTCTCATAATTCTTTCATTTTTGTTAATAGGTCTTGATGTAATTGCTCAGGCACAGTCTGGTACTGGCAAGACTGCCACTTTTTCTATATCAATCCTTCAACAAATTGATACTAATCTTCGTGAGTGCCAAGCACTTATTCTGGCTCCTACACGTGAGCTGGCCCAGCAGGTAGGCATCAATTGATTAGGGACACAGGCTAATGTTTGACAATTTCTGACTACTGATTAGCAAACCTGGCTTGTTAGGGTTCCAGAAATACTGATCTGATTTAAGAGTAGCTGAAATGTCAACAGTCCAGTGGGATTGTTGGCATATTTGCCACTTGGGCTACTGAATTTGAAAGTTTTCTTGAGTCGTTTCCCTTGTTTCAAAGGGCTCTCAATGCCTCCCATCTAATAACCACTGTTTGTAACCTAGCAGACAATGGTAGCGCGGGATGCTATAAAAACTGGAAATGCAGGAGATGGTATCATTGTACTTAACGGGCATTGATGCTCCTGTATCTCAAACATGAAAAGAATGCCTTGTATTTAAAATATGAAATCGAAGCTTTCCAAGACTTCCAGCAACCTATTAAATAATATACTGCTCATGAATTTCTACCTGCATAGAATGTAATAACTGATGTAAAAGGCCATTGGTTGATGTTTATTTTGATAATCTCGTCTGTTTTCTTGTTTAGCAAGCTACTTACATGTGGTGTTTTTGTATTCACAGATTCAAAAGGTGGTCATTGCTTTGGGTGACTACATGAGTGCTCAGTGCCATGCATGCATTGGTGGTACTAACGTCCGTGAGGATATGCGCAAACTTGAGACTGGTTGCCACGTTGTTGTTGGCACCCCTGGTCGAGTTTACGACATGATCAACCGAAAGGCATTTCGTAAGTACTATATGTTATAGCTTGTAACCAACAATGTACTTGTATCTTTTCTATATCTTATCAAGACTTTGTATTAGCTGTTAGGAAACTTGCATGTCAATGTCACTAGCATCTCAGAATAGTCAAATTTCCTAAATGCTAATTATTTTATAATGTTCTATATTAGATTGAAAATATTTCAGCCGAAGTGCAAATAAGATTAATATTAATCAGGGCTAACAGTTAGTTCCACATAACGTAAAAACAACCCTTTCATAAAAGCACCTTATTGTTGATGAACATTGTTCATTCATTTAACAACTGAGGCCGTCAAGAGAAAGGAAGAGTAAAAGTGCATGACATTTGGGTGAGGGCGATGCATATCTGTGCTCGACTCTCAATTTGTCATGCGATATTCACTGTAGTGATATGTGATTTCCAATCATCCACTAGTAACTATTTCTTATGACTGACTTATCTTTTGACAGGCACCAGTAGCATTAAGATGTTTGTCTTGGATGAAGCCGATGAGATGTTGTCTCGTGGTTTCAAGGACCAGATCTATGATGTGTTCAAGTACTTGAACACTGACATCCAGGTTATTCTGCTCTCGGCTACAATGCCTGAAGAGGTGATGGAGGTTACTAAGCATTTCATGCGGAGCCCCATCCGCATCCTTGTCAAGAAGGAGGAACTCACTCTTGAAGGAATTAAGCAGTTCTACGTGAATGTTGGAAAAGAGGTAGGGTTTTGTTTATGGTTACATTTTCGTGAAGGATTTGTTACTTGGAATCATTTTATGGTCAAAGAGCTATAAACCAAGTCTCATAAGATTGTTTTCAAAAATATGTTCCTTCCCTTTATGCTAGAAAAATAAAATTGCCAAAGGTTACTGCATGTTTTGACCTTAGAATTGCAGGAAATACTTCATTTGCTATAGTGTCCAATGATAGTCATAGAATATGCAGGCCAGTTTTAACTTTTCAAAATGAGCTAAGCAAGATGGTTTTTAAGGTTCAAGACTGGTTCATATTCTTAATAATGTTAACTTCTGATAGATTTTGTGAAAAATATCATTCGAATGATTGTCACACGTCTCGATGTAAGTTGAAATGCGCATTTATTTTAATTGTAGCAAAATAGCAATTTGACCATAGAATTGAATTTCTATTGTTGGTCCAAAAACAAGCTCTTGTAGCCAAATCTTCTTTAAAAAGCCCCATGCTGTTGCATTGATGCAAATACAGTACTGGGTGTCGAACTGAAGTAAAGAATCTAGAGCATGGCTTTTGGGTGAGGGGGCTTTGTTAAACTGCAATTTTTCCTCAATAAGCTGTGCTACAAAAATTCCACTTGATACATCTAAATAGTTATTTGACTTTGTTCGGAGAGGCTCAATCGTCTGTTATTTTATTTCAGGAATGGAAGTTGGAAACTTTGTGCGACTTATACGAGACTTTGACTATTACTCAAGCTGTAATTTTCTGCAATACCAGGAGGAAAGTCGACTGGCTCATGGAAAAGATGTCCGAAAAGGACTTCACTGTGTCTGCTATGGTAAAACTGAAGCAAAGCTTGTTGCTAATCTGATTTTCTTTTTGGCGCAATTTTTATTTGTGGTCTTCTTTCTATTTGCTCAGCACGGTGACATGGACCAAAAGGAGCGTGACGTGATCATGCGTGAATTTCGTTCTGGTTCGAGTCGTGTGTTGATCACCACTGATCTCTTGGCTCGTGGCATTGATGTGCAGCAAGTATCTCTTGTCATAAATTATGACTTGCCTAATAATCGTGAGAATTATATTCACAGGTTGGTAAATTCATTTATCCTCAAATTCCTACCAGATTCCTGTATCCTATATCTTGTTGTTTTCATAATCAGTCTAATATTCACATGGGTAAATTATCCAAGTCGTGTATTGTTTGTTCACTCTTAAATAGTAGCATTTCATTTGAACAGGATTGGACGTGGTGGCCGTTTTGGCCGTAAAGGTGTGGCCATCAACTTTGTGACTGATGAGGACAAGCGAACCTTGCGTGACATTGAACAGTACTACAACACGCACATCGAGGAGATGCCTTCCAATGTTGCCGACTTGATTTAAGTCGATCGCCGCCTCAAGAAGAGTTCTCCTCTGGCTGAATTCGGATGCCTTTTTCCATTGTTTGTGCCGACTTCGAACCGTTTTTTGATATTGTCCGAGCATCTAATCCAGCCTATTCTGTGTGTTTTGGAGAACTTTCTTGGAGCTCTAATCGGCGATTAAAAATCTTTTGGACTCGCTATTTTCGTCGCTGTTTGTGGTCCGCTCCTCCCTGAGGCGTGCCCACTTCATCATTGCTCTACCCCTATCTGAACAGTTAATTTGTGGGCGATTTGTGCCCTTGTCAAATACTGTGTTCCTTGTACAAGGAGTCAGTGCTTGTTCAAACACAATCTTGTTTCCCCAGTTACATATTTGTTTAATAATAATTTTACACACGACTAGTATAATTAATTAAGATATAGGAAATATTCGTACAGGTGTATTTATTTTCCTGTATCAGTTGGGTTACCTTTTTTCTTTGCATGGTATTGGTGCACCTGTTTCTAAAGACAAAAACTAAAAATATTATCAAGTTATTTATTGTCTTAGGAATGGATAATAAGGCTTATACTGTAATTGAAGCCATTGTTACCCATTACATTTTTTTGTCCTTTTGTGATTGGCAATTGTGTATGCCAAATTATCCCACGGACTTTTTTCTTTTATTAGGCTCCCACTCCCTTGTAAGTCGTCTACTTTTATTCGCCCGCTTAGTTTTCATTTATTCTCTCATATTTGTTTTTACCAGCTCTTATTTTTGCAAAATTTGTGCATTGGAATTGACGTCTGTCTTTCCCGTGTCAACACAATTGAGGAACTGCTGCCTGAGCTCCGGCTCGCAGAAAATTATTCCTCTTTGTACAATGCTAAATGACTGTAGAAGGCTAAACAATAAATTTCGTACAAAGCGAGTTTTAATTATGCTTGGTAGGATTCCAGTTCAGATTTATTCACTTTTATTCATTTACATCTACAGCTACAACACTTTTACAAGTTCAAGAAGTCTGAAAGGTAAATGTGATGTAATGTTTAGCCGCAACTATTTGAAGTGTTGAGTTCAATTTGGCATTCTTTTATTTCTAACTTTGGATTTTTGCCACCTTGGACAAAGACAAGTTAATTCTGAATACTGCACAACTGTGCTTGTCTGTGATCTTCTTGATCCATAGGACTTAAAATATTCCTATGCATCTTTTCTAACGTGATAGCAATTCATTGACTAGTAAAAAATGCTTTTATTAACATTCATTCTCGCTCTCAAATGAGCCTGCACAGAATTGAACCATTGTTAGGACAAATTCATCACTGGTGGAATGGTGTAGGTTTCTACTGTTTTAGTAATTGGTGGAATAGAATACTAGGTTATTACTGAAGGGTCGACAGTCCAAAAATTCGGGTAATCTTCAGTAATGAGAATAGAACATCAATCTATCAATGTAGTGCCACCAAGCGTAAATGACAGGGATATAACGCCACCGGCGGCCATTTTCGTTAACACGTAGTGAAGAAGTGCAGCGGTTGAAGCAAGCAGAAATCTCGGTCAAACAAGTTGGCGGGCTGCATTATGGAGGGTACCAGGTTCCGCTCTAAGCGGACGAAATTAATAGACTTTTGATGTCCACATCTTAGCTAATCCATCGTGTTCGTCGCATTTCGGAAGATAAGATACCGGAGGTTATTTCTCACGTCTCATTATCGACTGTACGTGGATATTTCGTAGTTTTTGCTTACATCGACCGAACGGACGTTAGGCCTAACCGAGAATATGTTCCCGAAAATGTGTCTCTGAAGAAAAGCAGGACGTCCGTTTGTTTACGAGGAAAAAGGACAACATTTTAATCCTAACGAAGACGTGAACAGCTTAATCCAGCGTTTCCTTCAACGGAATTTGAATTTTTGATAGAGGAGAAGTGTGCTTGTGGAATTCGAATGACCTTGTTCGTGGGTCATGAAGATGGCGTTTAACGAGGTAACAATGTGCAGGTTTTTAAACATAATGTAGTTGCTTATTCAATTATGATCTCTGTGAATATTTCCCCAGTAATTAGAGTGGTATGTGTTAGGATTTTTCCCACCTCATCTCTGCTCTTTAGCGCTGTATCCAAAGCAATAGCATAAGCCTAAAGTTTGCAGCAAGGGGAAATGGGTACACGTACAGGTGATTCAACAGGAATTGCAGTGTTGCTCAATTTCGACCGTTTCGTGTTGCCTTTTATGAAGTTTTTCGACTGCAGGATTTCAGGTGGCCCAGACCGTAGAAATCCACGTACGAATTATTATAATTGTTAGGTTCCTGCAGACGGCATTAATTAACCTTTCTAACGTACACATTGCGTATGTTTATTTGATGCGATGAGGTGGCGGCGACGTCGATGGACTGAATTTAGAATGGTGCATAGTCTTTTAATATTTGTTATCAACAAGTTTATGGTTGCTGTCATTATGCCCATGCTGCCAAGATAATTAGCCAGAAAGACATATGGTAGGCCTAATCAGATAGGGTTTTATTGCACCGTTTCACAAAGGTTTCGTAAGGAAAGTAGGAGAACCATAAGAATTCTCTTGATAGGGTTTATTTTCAATAATTCGGAACTTAATTTTCATGGGCAGACATCATAAACGATAGTGGGAATAGTAAAGCACAAAAAATGTCTGGTCTACACAATCAAGAAAAACAAACAAAGTCCAGTTTAAACAGTTTTAAAAAATATGCTGCATGACTTAGGTCTAATTCATAAATCTTACTCAAATTCATGAGTCTCATAGCCTATAAGGTCAAGTAACGAGTTGTCAGGTTTATAATATGTTAGCTAGCTCAAAATTTTTTAATATCATTCTAGATGGGCAATTCTAAAACACTTGGCATTAAAGGTGAGGTACACTGATAAAAAAAGATATCTGACCGCCATGAAAATTGTTATTCACAGGCAAATTAAGAGGAGTATAGGAGTATAGCCATGTACCTATGAACAACAATGTTCATGGTGTTCACATTATTCACAATGTAATACTCATCCGACTTCAAATTATCTGGACGCGAATTTCCCTGGTTTCACGTTTATGTCCATTCCAATGATGCTGTAATGTTCTGTACAGTCTCGTACTTTGCTTGAATTAGATCAAACAGCGGAAAAATCTTGCTTCGCTTTTCTTAATTAAGCGATGCAACCATACAAGGACAAATACATACATGTAGTGAGTTAGCATTAATATTACGTGTAATTTTTCAGGTTGCTTTTCTTTTTGTGGTGTATCCAGGAAGCAAATTTCTCAGCATCCCAGTTAATCAGGAGAATTTACACTTTTAAATTACTTTTGGTATATTACGTTTGATGGCACCAACCAGATTGAAATCATTAGTTCATAGTCTTCTATGCAGGGAAAAATTCAAGTGCAAATGAACCTTGCACTAGGTTTATAACTCTTCACCTCGTTTAAGGACCGCCAATGAGCTTAATTTGTACCCATTATGGTGTGAGGTACTGTACCGAGCTTCATGGATGACCTTGGAATATACCGATCATCCTATTCTCGTTGGGATTAAATTGAATCCGCCTATTTATGCGTTCAAAGATCTAATCCTTTTATAACCATAGCTTGGCTGTGGCTATACTTGCAAAGCTCTTGTACTTTTATTTGGCATCGATGAAGATAGATGGCGTTGATTGTATTGTCTTGGAATCAGCCGTGTAAGTAGGCCTACATTATCATTATACAGACCTGCTAACAGATTGTAGGCACATAACAGCTTTAACAAAAAGCTGGAGGTCAACAAATGGGTCACATGAATAAGCCTACTGCAGATTTTGCTGGAGAACCAACGTTAGTTAACGTTACCGTCTAACGGGTCATGGCAAGAGGTGTAGGAGTGTTGGCACGCATGAACACATCCATTAATTCTCCGCTGTAAATAGGCACCAAAATCTCGTCATAATTCGGTGTATTGTCCTTCTCTCCTTCGTTGCTGGTTGTTGTTCTTTAAATTACTGGTTTGCATTTCCTGGTCTGTAAAGGGATTGTGTTGGAAAGGCTTTCGTCGTGGGTCACTTTCCCTCGTGACCTGGCTGATTGTTTTTGCCATTGCTCATACTGCACGTGCAGGTAGCTTGCTCGACCCTTGTGGTCCACTTGGTATCTGAAACGCAGAACAATGCTCTTGATCTATTATGGGTAATTTTGAGACTGATTTCTTTGCTGCCCCCATTCACACCTACCTCCTCTGGCAAATTGTTTTCCTTAGTTTGTTTCATCTGTTTGAACGACAAAATATGGACGTGTCTTAGTATTTGCTAACGTCTTTCCCTTTTCATGTTTTCAGTCTATGTAAGGAAAAAAAGCTGTGCCTTCAACAATTCAAATTTTGCTGCATGTAATTATTAGGAAACAAATGAGGATTTGGTTTTAATTTAGGCATCAGCCATTCGTAATAGCAGACATATGCTCTGAACTTGCTGGAATGGACTTATTCACTAGTTAAAGGCACTTATCGCAAAATGAAGTATTTTGGGAGATGCCTTGTTAGCAAAAGAACAGCTTGTGTTTAGATGTGCTTTATTAGGCTTTATAAATATCGTAAATTATGTTTTCAGTACATAAATTATTCTTATTTTGTAGTTTGGAGGTAATAACTAAAAATCACGTATTAAATATAGCTAATACTGAGGACACACCTACATGTAACTAAAATCTAGTTTTACAACAATTGCGAAAATGTGCATGTCTCGTCTATATGGAAAGCGGAATTACCACTTAACGCGTTTTTCTTTGGTGTGTCTGAGGTATTAGCTACATTATGGGTTGTGAGACAAGGAGGATAAGTGAAATAACCATGTGCTAAATTTGATATTTTATTTGGATATTTGTTAGTCGTTGCTGTACCTACGTACTTCTACAACAGTTTATATTAGCTACGCTATTAAATTGCATCTGGTACCTTTAATTATCTCCTTGACCTCAATGGTCGATTTAGTTGTCCCCGCAGGTTGGTGTCAAAATCATCCTAGGAATGCGACAAAATGTCGTCTTGTATTTAAAGTTCTTGAGTTTTCAGGGCTAGTTTTTTTTCTCAAATTCCCTATACAGCTTTTCAAGGGGTTGCACACATATTAGCTGCTATATTCCTGTTTTTCGCTAGCCAAAACATGTTAGTTTTTTTTTAAAAGGACAACCAATTTCTGGTCTACTTTCTCGGTAATGGCTCTGATTATTTTTCGTCGCTGGGCGCTTAAACAGCTGACGTCATCTTGATTATGTCGGCATAATTCATCGTCATGACGCTTATCTTTTAATCTCCTTTGGCTGTTTTAGCAAGTCAATTGTCAACCATTGTTGAAATTGTCTGGAAAATTTTCGGACGGAAAAGTAGCATTGCGTTAACTAAGATACTAATGACATGGGATTGGAATCAAAAAATGATGTTTACGATTCGCCATCGAATGGACGACAACAATCTTTATATAACCATGAAATTCAGGAAAGGGATGAGGTCAGGACTGATTCTATGCTTATTTCAGTTTAAATTGTTGCTCTAGTTGCCTTTTAATAGTCGTACCCAAACTACAGTATTTGCGATTTCAATGTCGATCATGATAAACTAGATGTGGGGAAGGCAGAGCTTATTTTAGTTTGAAAGTTGAATTGCACGTACTGTAGATCTACCATTAACTTGGGGTGAATATAAAATACGGCAAACGTTTTGATACTTTTATTTTTAGCAAAATTGTCCGTAACAACTTATCTCAACACCTGTTAACTCAAAATTGTATAAGTAAGCCATTTTTCTTCCATAGCAGCCCTGTCATGAAATCCACTGATAACAAGCTTGCTTTTTAATCAAAAAGGGGAATTTTTATTTTGGTTTAGTTGAGTTTGTGTTCTTTTGGAAACAGCCTAACTTATAGCCAGTGAATGAGAGCATTCTTGTACTTCAGTGGTTTCTTTTTTTGTAAGGCTCCGGAATGCATTTGAGGCCGTTTGACATGACACCAGCAATGTTTATATTAGTTCTTTTAAGTTCTCAATTACTGGTAGCATTTGCCACCGGTAGTCCAGTTTGTTGATTGAAATCTGATCAAAATCTTGATGATACCAATAATGCGGTAGTCATTGAGAACGGTTATTGAGGTAATATTAACATGTGCCACCTCTGGAGTAAATTCGATTTGGTGGAACAATAGGACGACATTATTTCATCACTTCTGTAGCTGGTACAGGCTCCATCTTTGTTACCATCATGATTTTTTTCTTTTTGCTTCAATCTCAGATTGTAAACCGGAAGCGCTTCGCCCCCATTAGATAACTAGTCGTTGTACATGTGCAGCAGTATTCTGTTTAGTTAGACGGTTAGATTATGGTTGGCTACATATCTCAAAATCGATTTTGTTGAAACTGGCGACGTTTGCTAGGTATTGAGGATAGCAGATCTCAAATCTTCGTAAGAAACGTGTGAGCTCTGATGGGAAAGAGTCTATGTTTAGATTTTTAGATGGTTACCCGTCGCGAAGGCCACTGCAACACCTCAGCAACCTTCCCCCTTTTATTTCAAAATATGAACGAGTGAATAAATTTGATCTTAAACTTTTAAAAACGAGTAGGTGTAATTCCAAACCCGTGTTCATATCCCTCGGGTGGGTGTTTTTTGTTGTACCTCATACTTATCTATTCTTTGTATCCACCCTCCATATTTTTTTCCTTGGTGCCCAGCTGACCCACCACTATTCACTTCCTACTTTTGGCAACATTTCACTGTTTCATTTCGTACGTGCTGTGGGACTGTGCACTCGTTCGGTTCAATGGGACACGTGAGATTCTTTCCCTATTGTGTTTCTTCTTCCTTCTCACCATCCCCCACAAAGGTACCTAATGAACACCAGAAATAATGTTGATGCCATATTGGGAATAATCCATAATTATTTCTAGATCGTCTTGTTTTTCATACAGTTTCCTGTCGAACTTTTCGTTGTTTTATTTGCTAAATTGTATAACTACCAGAAGCTACCACATGACATTGCACATCTATTAGCGATGCAAGATGTCGCTGCCACAAGTAATTTGTATTTTTGTTGACAATTTTCTTGTGTGCGTGCAGTTTAATTGGTAGAGAATGTCATTTCATGTACATGTACATGTACATGCATTTTGAAAATTTTCTGATTTGAAAAATTCCTGTCAATTTGACAATTCTCTGCAGTGTTGTACCATGAGTCTCTGCCCTTGTATTACTTTGAAGCCGATAATGTAGGTCACTGTCTTGAGTAGGACACAGACAAGCATCAAGCGATGTCAGGGTGAGACATTTAGGTTGTTCGTACAAATTAGATTTGATAACAACGAACAATTTGTACCAATAGTTAATCTGGCAAACGAGGAAGAATTGGAAGGGGATGGGGCCCAGAAGCAGGCTAAAATTACGTAAAAGTAGGGATCAAGTCTAGAGGTAATAAACATGTCCGTACACATGTTGAGCTGTTTATGATAAACTTGAGGTAAAAACAACCATTGTTGATGGTGACTGCTCAAGACTGTTACATCTAATTCACTCAAGGTGGAGCTTCGGTTTTCGAGGTGTCTTTTGGACATTCGTCCAACAAGGCTCGTGCCTATCCATGCACGACTGGATAATTGAATACAGTATGCCAGTGTGATATTCCCCTTGGACTTAACAGGAACTTAGTTTTCAACACCAGCGCATGTAATGAGCTCATAGTTTGATGTCAAGGCTGAAACGACAAATAATGAGGCAAGCGGAACAGTCAAATTGGACCTTTTAATAGTGAATTTATTTGGCATCTTTATTGCCGTGTTGGTCAATACGAATTGCCAATAAAGTACAAATTGTTTGCCACTGCGTTTCTCTTGGCAACATTTCTGATTAGATACACGCGCCTCAATGCTGGTTATTTTTATAGAGCAAATGTAAAGTGTTTTACTCATTTATGGTTTTGCGAGAATCGAAGCCTTCTTTTTGCGCTCTTCGATAGGTCGAAATCACTATCAGGACGGAGGCCCGAAAGATAAAAAATGGAATCTGAAAAATGTTATTTATCACTCTTGGTCATTGCGTGGCATTTTTCCTGGATGTGTTCGGTGATAACGGACCTAAAGTTGCAACTGAACTGATTTTGTAATACATTTAACAAACCAGGATTATATCAACAGTGCTCCTATTGCTCATCGCTATGCCATAGATATAACGTCGAATATACTGCTGGAGGTTTATTTTGTTTGCTCTTACCGCTTTTGTGCTTTAACTGGAGAATATGAAACGAAAAAGTGGACAAGTCAGCTTGCTCGGTCGCAAAGTTTTGGATTACCAGTCTCTTAGGGCAAAGGTAATTTAATTCTTAGCTAAGAAATATAAAAACAGGGGCCTTCTTAAATTGGTTTCATGGGAAGTTTCTTCGTTTATTTCGCACGTTTGAGTGGGTTGTTCCTTCTCTCCAACTTTCACTCAAAATTCCTTAAAATTAGGCCCCACCCTATTCATATGTTGTAGGTTTTCACGAGGACACGCCATATGAAAGAAGCTGTAATTAACATAGCAAAGCGTAGAATGCGCAGGTACCTGCTGGGCTACTTAAGCTCGCATATAGGCAGTGAAGTTTCTCGAAATTTCCCTTAAATTATATGCATTAGATGAACTAGTTTCATATTAAGAGAGGTTGTTAATTACCTAATTACCATGTGTTGAGCAAGAAGTGCATTTCAAGTCACTAAGTTTGGCTCTTGGGCCATGGCATTTTAAGCCTATTAATTGTTCCATTTATATCAATAATGCTTTTGCTAAGACTACTTAATCCTAAGCACGACATTAAGACGGTTCTTGATGGTCTATTCGTAAATGTTAATTTGGTACGAGCAAATTAGTACATGTCCGCAATGACGGTCGTAGTATGAGAGATATGGAATAATAGACGACAACTCGTTTAATGGCCTTATTATAAGCACCTTAACTATGAGTGCTTGCCTAGAAAGGTTGCCAAAGGCGACATTATTTCATTTTCGTTAGGGAACAAGTTTTAATTGCTCACATTAAAGTGCTTTACAATTTATTATCGTTCCATACATACTGTATATGGGTGTTATAAACTTCAGTTTTTAAAATGCACTGTAAAGTACATGTATACATAATCACTTTAGTTTGTGATATCATGCTGTTCGAATAATATACAGTAATTCGACATGTATTACATGTAAGGTGTATTACATGCTTATTTGCAGTAGTACAGGATGTTATTTACATTGTTGAAATGCACTGGAGATATTAACCTAATCAGCACCTGACAGGCATTGTATCTGACGACATTCCACCCACGTTGACAATATTGACTGACTGACTCATTAGATACATGTATATCAAATTGAATACCCAAATCACTGAAGCACTACTTGACAGGTGTGGAATTTCAATGAATTTGTTAGTGCAGTGTTCCCCCTGACAGTGAAACCTGGAATTGTCAAAGGAATTGAAAAAGTAAGGGAAAATGGATTTACTTTGAAAATGCTGGAGAAATTCAACAATTTATTCAATGTATTGAATTTTGCATAACCAGGTATTCGTTTAAAAAATCAAGTTTGTGGAAGAAATTAATACTGAAATTGTCAGTTTGAAAAAGTAATCAAAAATGTCCTGTTTCCTGTAATAAAATGTGTACATATAGAATTCCTTACATAGGCATACAGTAGGCCTATGCCCTATTTTTGCATTATCGGTGGTGAGGGTGCCCAGGGAAGTTTGTTTTGAAACTTAGAAAAGTCAGGGAAGTTGAAAATCTCTTCTCTGTAGGAGCCCGGTAGTGATTCTATAGTTGATCGATACAGTGCAATACATTTGCACTTTGGTGGTCACTTTTATTTATGTCTGTGATACATCGATTAGGAAACCGACGTTGGAATCTGCTATTGCTTAAATCGATGGTGGGTACCTGTCGACACGTATATAGTTTTTTTTTTCGGAGATGGGTATAACCTTTTGTTCCGGGAAATTTGATGGTTTGCCATATGGCGCGTGTTGATGGAGCCAGAGAAATGGGTGAAGGACACTATACTAGAGCACAAAAACAGCTTAATCAGCTGCAGAACATCTTTTATCGCCGCCTAATAAAATGCACGCAGGATTGTGGCAGTTTCAATCTTGACTTTCCAATGCGTTAGGAGGCCCAGCTAATTGTTCCAGAAATTCCCCACAGGATGCGATGTCAGCTTGCAGCGGTAACTTTTGTTAAAAGTGAGGCATGATAGGCTACATAAATTAAAAGCCAAAGCTGAAAGAGAGTTACAATAAAATACGGAAAGTATCTTATCTGAAGCAGTAGAAATGCATGCTCGAGGCTACCTGCGGTTGCTGACCTGAACTGTTCGTATTATACATGGGCCTAGCAACACTGCAGCAGATTTTTTGCTTGTGGTAAATACTAGGTTCTCTGGAATGGCAAAATTGCTTTCCCCGATTTAAATTACACGTTCATGTATTTGCCTAGATTTGTGTCGGAAATTAAAATACCTGTTTTTTAATGCAATTGCATTAAGAGGCACGCGTTGTGGTTCCACCTCGAGACAAGATTTTTTCCAAGTTATTGAACTCTTTGCCCGCAGTTATCTATCGAAGATTGTAATCACGTTCAGCTAATTTAAATTTTTACGTATTAAAAACAACGATGCTCATGACTGCTTGCCAAACTGGTTTTAATCGACGATGATAGTGGAGATGACTGTTGTAAGCGCTGGAAATTATGCAACTGAATTTGGCGATGGCCCATTGAAATGACTCATTTTTATCTGCTTGAAGTACCATACCGATAATATTTAATGACTTTCTATTTGGCTGATGTCATGTGGTACATGCACGATAGGTTATAAGATATACTTACTGCACGGTTTTGAGACCGAATCCAATCAATATTTAAACCTCTGTCCTTAGGCTTAATTATTATTGAATTTCCAATTGAAATAATTGGAAAATTATTTTCCTGTGGGAAATCAAGGATTTGCTGAATTTCATCTACAATTAGAAATCAAGCTTCAATAGAGACTGATGTTTTTTATCACGTCTTACCAAGCCGTCTTCGTGCAATGCTTTGATTCAAGAATCAGTTAGCTATGGAAATTTGAATTATGGGTTTCGTGGATTTTTCTGCCATGGTTTTATCGAAAGTCACACATTACGTTTTAACATTATTCCACGACTGGTAGTGGTATGAAAAAATTCCAGATAGTACATAATTAATATACTGTTGCCATTAGAGACATGTTGTTATCAGTGTGATGCGAGCTTCATATTCTTTGTTAATGGGGTAAAAGTGAATGCAAATTATTCGACTTTATTCGAGTTAGGGACGTTGAAATATTATCACTTTTCATCATATTTATTCGGAGCGAAATTTTTTTGCAAAATTGGGTCCCAAATTTTGGATGTTAACCAGGGGGGTTTATATATTACAGCAATGATGACATCATCTTTTGGCTGATTCCCCCCCCCCCCCAACAATATGACATAATACTTGAACGTTCATTTATAAAATAACACGGTTTTGAACTCGAATGACCATTATGGAAACAGCTAAATCTGTCATCCACCTGACTTTTCCAGAATTACTTTTGCTTATCCAAAGTCTATGCATCGTTCTTGTACCTCGAATAAGGTTGAGAAAGATTCACGCCTTGGGTGAAATTTCACTTTATTGCATCCTTATTATCACGTCTTCCTCCCACCGAGAAGCAGAGCCATTCGGATCGTTAACACACATTGACCAGTTAGGAAGAGGATGAGACTAGATTTTATTGGGAATGCACTTTTCTGCGCTGTGGCGACTAGTGGCGTTGCCATTGAACGGCTTTGAATATATTTTTTTCCTTTCGCGAATCAATGGCGACGGGTAATTGCGCTGGGTGCAACCAGGCCAACGTGCAAATTGCGCAGCGTTTGTACATGTACCTGCTCGGCAGGTTCAGTCGTGGCTCAGCTGCCAACGTGGATACAGTTGGGGAAATACTTGCTCGATTCTCGAGGCTGAACTTTAATAGCGTTGCCACCTGGTGAGCTTTTCTTTCCACTGGTTCGCCATTCTACTGGCGGTGGATGTGGATGTGGAACCTCTATTTTGCCCCTGTTGTGTCGCGTACTGTGCCAGTCGTTGGATTATCACTTCCGCTCGTTCCAAATCTTCGGCACGACGTATTATTTGTCCAATGCGTCGGGGAAAAGGCAGCCACCTGTGGGCCCCCCCAACAAAGTGAACAGCAGCTGCCCACCCAACCCCAATATGCCCACCAGGTACGAGGTGGGCCATCGAACCAGCCTGCCGGGTCCTGCACCGGCCCTTTGGTCCCAGTCCCAACCCCAGTTCATGAGGTGGCAGACGTGGACGCAACCCCAGAAACCTGTTAGTCGATTGGTAAGTGCATGTCATGACAACGTGCAAGGGATGGGATTTCAGCAGTACGTTTCCCCAAAATTGCAGCATAAATGAAGCGGGTTTCCATGGAAATGTCTGAAGTCTAATGCCGAATTAATCGACATGCGAGGTATGGGAACGCTGCCCACGTTGCATGGGATGAAATATTACCCTTCAGACGAGAATATCTTTAGGGTCGTGCCACTGTGAGCATGACTTTGGAAGTTGTTGTGACAGCAGTGAAGTTTGGTGCGTGTTTTGTACTACGACAGGGTTTCCCAGACCTGGAAAACCAGGAAAACCGGAAAATGTCAGGGAAATTCAACAATTCAGCAACAGATTTCGCATAAATAGTTATTGGTTAGCAACAGTTATTACAACATTTGGAGTTTCTGTGGAATTCTGCACTACACGACATAGCTACATGTATAAAACTAGGAAAGCCTGAGAAGTCAACGAAATTAGACAAATCAATAGCATATTTCGCATAGCTAGTTATTATATAGCAACAGTTGAAGTTTCTTGTTCTCCTAGACCTGGAATATTCAGGGAAAATTGATTTACTTTGAAGGAGTCGGGGAAATTCAACAAACCAATAACAGATTTCACGTAGCTAGTTAATGGTTAGCAACTGTTGTGACAACAGTTGATGTTTCGTGAGAGCTCTGCACTTTGACAGGGTTCCCTCCATACATGGAAAACCTGAAAAATTCGGGGAAAATTGATTACTTTGAAAAAGTCATGGAAATTCAACAAATCAATACCAGATTCCGCGTAGCTAGTTATTGGTTAGCAACAGTTGTGACAACAGTTGGAGCTTCTTGGGTGTTCTACACTATGACAGGGTTCCCCCATAAGTGGAAAACCAGAAAAACCTGAACCAGGAAAATTGATTACTTTGAAAAAGTCAGGGAAATTCAACAAATCGATAACAGATTTCGCATAGCTAGTTATTGGTTAACACAACAAATGAAGAGATGGCAAGCAGTTCTGTGAAAGAAATTAATAATGAATTGAATCATTAATCTAAATTTGCTATTTATTAATACAAATTTGTGTTCTGTCTCCTTTTTGTGTGATAAGCAATAAATACAACTTACCTTACATTAGCATATGCCATATTTTTGCATTTTCAGTGGTCAGGGAAATTTGTTTTCAAACCTGGAATAGTCAGCGAAGTTGAAAATTCCATTAATGGGGAACCCTGCTTGGAATTTTCAGTGGTCAGGGAAATTTGTTTTCAAACCTGGAAAAGTCAACGAAGTTGAAAACAGGGGGGGAACCCTGTATGAGGAACGTGTTTATGGGGTGGAAAGTTTGTATTCAGTCTGTGGTCTGAGGATGCCTCTCATTGCACCTAGGTCATGCCAGTCATTGGAAAGCAACGTTAATGTGTGTGCCAAACACAAACACAAATAGCCTACTTTCAGTAGAAATTTTATTTCCTACTATTCATTGAACCGCGCTCTTATTTCGGCTCCAATAGGATGCACGCCAATAATAGGATTCACCATAAATGCTGGCGAACAAAGCGACGCTTGTCAAAAGTTTTCAACTTCAGGTAGACGCCATTGGGTATTTTTCGACGGCTGACGTAAGCACGGGCTTGTTGCAATGAGCAACAAAGCGAAACAATCTAGCCCTGATGGCCAGCTCGTTGATCAGCCATAACGGATGTGCAATATGTCTGACCGTGTACTGGAATTAACAACTTAGTTTTTTTGGAGGCGGCATTGCCATAATTACGCAATGTCCCTGATTGGCCATACTGTAGAACAATTTCACGCTCGATGCAACTGCCAACAGGAAGTTTTTCTCGGTTTCGTAATGCCTGTTAAATTGCACTGCACCAAAGTTTGGCTGTACCAGAACTGATGTTGTAAAAGGCTGCTCGCTCAAGCAACATTGCAATGTAGCCACTTTCAGCAAGAGAAAATACTTTGTGTGGCATGGAGTACGTGGAATGGGGAAAAATTAGTCTGGAACCATTAAATGGCTTTTTGTGTTGCTCCTTAAAATACGGATGATGGTAGTGAGATGGAGCTATAAAAATCCCATTGCAAATGCAGCGTGCATTTTGTGAAACGTATCGTCATTGCTTGGGGGACAATTCAAGAATTGTCCCACGTTCTTTGGAAAGGAAAACCCGTTAGTTTAAGTTTAAATCCATTAAAGGTCACGTTTTTCAGCAGGCCAGACTCCGAAAAGGCTGGTTTTTTAAGTATGTCCGAACAAACATGCAGAGTTCATGCTTGCATTGTGGTTTATTATGGCATTTTTTTCATTTCAATCAAATAAATCTTTTGAATATGATTATGCATATGCCGTGCTGGAATAGGAAACGTCCGACACGACATGTCTGCGGTCAAACGACCGTGCTGGGGCAACAGATAAAAAGGATATCCGGAATCTGGCGATTATATATTTTGGTTATTTTTATTGCTTTGAGCAGAATATGCAGCGGCTTGTTATCCCAGACACGTACGTACTGAACAGTAGGGCCGCCTTTGTGCATGGGAAAACAGTTGCACCTTCCAACAAAACGGAAATAGAAAGTCATTTGGAAGCATATAAGGGATAGCTGCGAAGAATAAACTCTTACATGTATGTAAAGATCTGTCCTTTCAGACACCAGATTTCCCCATAACATGCTGCGGAAAAAGCAGTGTTTGAAGGATTGCTTAGAATCATCTTGAGGTGACCTAGATTCAGTCAGCACCGAAGAGATAGTGGTCTTGGCAAACTACATGTACAGTGTACGTCATTTTAGGAAGGAAATCAGGTGATAGCAGATAATAAGGTGCTCGTGGAAAATTAGGCGAATAATCGAGTGAAAGATTGTAAACTAAAAGTAGTGCTTCGGCCTACATAACATAAATGTAGATATGTATTTCTATTATTGGAAAGTGAAGTGCGTGAAAACGTGCGGGGAATTTTGAAGGGAGGGGAAACATTTATTGCAGCTGAACCCATTTTTTTTATCAGAAAAATGGAGAACTGACAATGCCGATACATGAAAAGAAGAAAATAATGTCAGTCAAAATTACCGCATTATACGAAGGAATGCGAATAAGTGTTCAACAAATTCGAGAAAACCAGGTTGAAATATATATTTTTTTTTTGATCCAAAAAAAGCTGATTAATTCAGCACAAATTTGATACAGAACGTCATAATGATGAGCAGTTAGAGTAAAACGTTTTTTTTTTGTAATGAGCATGACGGGTGGCTTCGCGAATTTGACAAATGTTGGGTAAGCCGTTTCATCGGTTTTTCAATCCCCTCGCCATGCCAATTATTTCGTTTGTTCAACGGAATAGTAACCAACACCTATTCTATAGCTCTACCTATCTCAGTGAAGATGATTTGCAGCCTGAGAATGAATTGAGCGGGAAATTGGGAGAACGTGAATCAGTTGTCACCAATTTTCCTAACTGGAAATCCAATGGAAAAACGATGAAGACGCACAGTCACCTCTGTTGACACTAGCCAATTTAACGAGAGGTTTCGAAAATGACTGATTTAATGCACATCATGTTTGTGCTCTATCGACAAATTTGGTATTCCAGTCACGAGCTGACGTACCACGAATTTCTGTTGGCCCCAGTTGTCTTGTTCTCTTGTCAGTTTCGGTCTTTGCAACAAACATGTATGGGAAAACCACGAGAATTAATGAAGGGTGATCAGAATTTAACTACTGAAACTAATTTTGATTGACTGTTAGGATAAGCCAAGCATTTCTTGATTTTGAATTTTCTGTCGAATAGGGAGAAATGCGTTTTATTAGCTTGTGTAATGTTCTTACGAAAGAAGAGTTCACGAGTGCATGTATGTTCTGTTGGACGAATCGCGATTTGTTAAGCATTAAATGGGTGGACCGTTCATGTTTGATTTACAAAGATGGTGGACCTGTATTTTCTGGAACATACCATCAATCAATTAAGATTTAAGTTCTGCGCCTTTTGGAATACCCTGTATGTTCAACTTCAGCTGAAAACCCACAGCAAGCAAAATTCATGTGCCCTCCTTGTATGGCGTGGTTCTAAATTTGGCCTTGCATGGATGACCAGTTTTTCATCCTCAGTGACATTTCGCTGTGGATGACAAAAAACAAAAGGAGGTGACCCCTTGCAGATTTTCATCTCATCGTTATTGGATTAAGATGCCTGCTAACTCACGAGCAGTATAACTTGACTCCTTTTTTCAAAATCCCCCTTGTCGCCTTTAGGAGTCAATACCAATAAATATACACCTCGCTGACATTTTTCTATTGTTCTACGGTATTCGTAATTACAGGGCGACTGGCCGTCTGGATAACCAGGAAAGTCAGGGAAATTGATTTGGTCGAGTAAATACAGGGAAGTTAATTTGGTCTGGAAAACGCAGGGAAAAATAGGGAAATTCATAGCGATTTCGGCTGGGGCTGGAAACCGACCAGTCGCCCAATGTGCTATGGATGTATGAAGTTTATGTATGGATGTTTATGTTATCGCATAAGTTGAGAATAAATGCTCGTTCTCTCGCTCCCGGAGTTGGGGTTACTCTTTCGAAGCCCGGCGCGCCTCACAGTATTAATATCTCAGAACAGCGCGAAGACTTTTTCTAAAAAATTGTAATACTTCTTATGAAAAGTCCACTGAAATAGGCCTACACATAAAACCAGTTATCCCTACGGCGATCCTAAATGATAAATTCGGTAGTTGGCTACTTATCAAATTTTTATATGGATCACATTTTTTAACAACAGATTCCCTACAGATTTTCCATCATTATGAATAATTTTTTAAAATTATATATTATATTATTAATATTATTTCTTTTTGCAAAATTGTGGGCTAAAACGCATCACTCTGTAACCTAGAATTTCCAACATTTCCGTCATGTGGCATTTGAAATGGAACATTCGATCATCTCCCATCTGATCTGGGTCATTTGCAAGCTCTTCCCGGGTCCTGTTTTAAATTGCTTCAATACGTAAAAATCTTGAAAAGAACATAAATACACAGGGTGTCTACCGGTCATGGAAGTCATGAAAAAGTCGTGGAATTTGAAATAACAAATATGCAGTAGATACCCTGATAGAGCATGTGAACGAATTGCTGGCTAACAATGTTTAACATGTGGTAGGATAAACGCATCTCGTGGCCCTTTCTGAAGTAAAAATATCGAATCTGTAAAAGTGCTGGTTTTAAATTGTTTGGAAATTTTCCGGAAGTCAAGGAAATTGCATTGAAGTTTCGACCATTCACCCTGTTTTAATTGCAATTTCGTGTACAAATTGCTCGATGAATTTTTGTATTTGAAATCATCCAATTTCAGTTCTGGCTGATTTACCTCGCAACAGAAATTCTTGGAAAAGGCACAATCACGATTGACTTCCTAAATTCGATGTTTACTTCCTGGAAAGTAAGTGGCCTGGGGAAACGAAAGTTGATTACACGAAATTGTAACAGCGCTGGCTTTCATTAAGGTTGAGAAAACTAGAAATAATTTCCGCAAAGACTAATAAGGTTGCAGTATCGTCAGCGCGGTTTTTTACCGTCTTTGTACCCGTCCAGAAGATGCCGGCAGCGAAGAGGGATCTGACTGGCCCATTTTCCATTTTCATTGCGTCTCAACGCTAAT
This sequence comes from Kryphioiulus occultus, assembly GCA_034687865.1. Classification (NCBI taxonomy): domain Eukaryota; kingdom Metazoa; phylum Arthropoda; class Diplopoda; order Julida; family Julidae; genus Kryphioiulus; species Kryphioiulus occultus. Next base: position 54,641 of record JAQGAF010000165.1, read on the forward strand.
TGCAATAATATCAAGGTTTTTAGCTCTCAAAAATGCGGCCACCTTGTTTTTCATGCAAAACCTGAATTTTCGCATGGCCAACTTGGAAGGGGAAATTTCCTTTCTATTAAACGTGTTTGCTGAAGTTGTTGCCTCTGGAATCGCCCGTGGCTCATTCTCCATCGGGGAGTCTGCCGAGGCCATTGTAAAAGCTTAATTCTTGTTTTCGGTCACTGAACTGTTTATATTTTTAAAAGAGCCAGCTAACTACCTGTTCATCGAGTAAGGAGACGTAATGCAAATAATGAGCTGAGTGCCATGAGTGTCCATTACAGACGGTAACACCTATTTCTACAGAGGTGCGGTGCTACACGAATTTGGTGCTTTAATTGGCAAAGTTCTTCCGTGGGCAAGCTTCTTCCCCATTTGCAACGCCGAAATCTATTATTGACCTCCAAATAATGGGTGGGACATTTCTGATAGTAGTGGTGAGTTTGTCAACAATGGCAGGTGGGAATCTTTAGCGCTCACTGACCCACCTGCCCAAAAACGGGCGGATGTTAGCTCCTATTTGGGTTGAGGGGCTTCGCCCACTGACTAACAAATTGCATAATTCAGTGAGCTATTGCTATTGTATTTATTGGGCAAGACCATTATTATGCATCCCTAGGAACCAGAGGGCGTAAGCTGAGATGAAACTTTAAATAGCCGGGCCAAGTGGCTTCTGCAAGTTCCTACGTGTATTTCGATTTAATCGTATTATTACCTGCTCTTGTGAAATAGACCTTCACTTCCTTGAACTCCTCATGGATTTGAAATTTATTAGTGCCTTGGGTTTGCTGCTGAAGATGCCTTCTTCGATAACTGCATTTCATGAATACGGTTTGCTTTGAAGATGTTTTAATGGAAAATCTTTCCTAAATTTACCGGGTACTTGAACAAGGACACAGAATACACGCTGTTTCCATGCATATGCTAAAATACTTTCAACTGATTTACTTTAATACTGAGGACATACCGCCATAATTTAAAAAAAAGCCGGTATTCTCATTTTCCATATACCATAGTTACACAGCAACACGTCATCGCCATTTTCGTCATTATCTAGGTTTTGCAACTAGATTTTAGTTCGTTAGTCCTCAGTATAATCTGATAGCAAATTAATGTCGAAACTAATTTGGGCTAAAGATGGAAAGGGAAAACTTCGGTTAACTAAATTGAATTATTCTTTCAATTACCAAATCGTTTTCTGATTTTTATAAAACTAAAGACAGGACAAATGGGGATTGAACCAGTACGAGCATTTACATGTATATGAATGTATGCACATGGGAATTGAGATAAGGATTTACAATCCATGTTTTTGCAATTGCATACCACCCAGCGCAGCTCATCTGTGCAGTTCCGCCTAGTATTTACTATCGTGTGTTTTGCCTGTCAATAAATTAAGGTGTTTACCAAATAGTAGTACAGATTTATTGCAGTTATTTAACTCTGCAGGCACGCTACATAGGCAACATACATGTCCTTGATAAAAATATATATGCCTGATTTCTGGTCTGTATCCAACATGGAAGTAGCCTACCAGTTTGTAAATAACAGTTCACCATGTCAGTAATTTCCTATTTGGTATCTGATGAAATGTCAGATTTGGATATTGAAAGAAAATCTATATGCATAGGTTTTCTCTGCCAATGGAAAAATGTATTAACTACCGTTATTTATGACATTCATTATTTTTGCGGTGGTTTAATGAAAACTTTCAACAGCCAACTTTCTCTGCACGTTCAGAAATGGTAGTTCTTCACTATTGCTCGCAGTGTTTCATCGGTGACACGTGACTTCCTTGCTGTTTCATCAATGAAACGTGCAGATGGACACGGCTATTGCTTCGTTGGTCATGTGGAAAGGCAGACTTAGGCTTTCTTGGAGATGTTGCGTAGTTATGATTAAATCTCTAGGATTCAGGTTAATTCGCCTGGCTTTCAGTGGACTGAGCCATTCGCTGGGAATTTTTTTTCGTTTTACAATGGGTTTGTGAATTTTCAATGTCTGCGTGAAAATACTCGTACTCTAGAGGAATTGGCGAAGAATCTTTCCAGACCCTTGCCCTCTGCATTATCGTGTTGTTCCTGTATGAATTTGATAAGTTGACGCACTCCATTATTATGTTTTTTTTTCCCCTTGACGTAGCACCATGTGTGACGGGGCATTTGATCCCCTCCTGAAAAACAGATGACTTTCTAATGATAGAACCTGATTCTCAGCTGGCAACCAGTAGAAAGTTATCGTCCCACCAGATATTAATCCTCAGTCTCTGAAACCTCTTGTCTCTTAAAAATGACTCAAAAATGTGACGTTGCAAGTTCATTGAAAAGGGCGGGGATTTTTGTTTAATCCAAGATGTCGTCAAACCCTGTCACTGGGTTGTCTACTTGGCTGGCAATCCTGGAAATGTACTGGCATTTTTGTTATGCTGGAAATATTAGAAATTTTCAATTTATTTTTGTGAAAAACACTCTGAAAATTTCTCCATATGAAATCCACAATCCGTTATTTCCAGTTGGGTTTTGGAAAAATTTCGTCTATCTCGTTAGTTTAAAAAAAAAAAAAAACACGAGCCAAAATCCATCATATCTGAGTTTTTTCTAAAATTGTTAAAAAATGTCGTAGAAATGTGTTTTCGAAAATGAGCCTGTATACTGGGAAAACATGAGTATACAAGTATGTGCTGGAAAATCCTGTAAATATACTGGAAAAACGAAATTACGGTTCAGTAGACACCTTGCTGTACCTCGAAATGAGATTCCGATCGATTTACAAATTGTGAATCATCTGCACATTCGAAATAAAATAGCAATAGGTAACTCGGCGACAAGCGGCGTTATAACACCGCCCATATGAAAATCGTATGCATTTTGTGGGTGTAATCGACGCTGTAATCTCTGGGGTTGTATTGACTGGTTGGAATGACTAACAATCGAGATATACTGTATTTAAAATTGTCCAATGTACTCAATAAAACAGTTGGCATTGCTCATGTGGCATGAGTCACTTGTTTGGTGACCGTCTCTGGATGACCTGTCTGCTAACCGGGGTTGATCCTGGAAGGAAACCAGAGTCGTTGGCCTTTTGAGGATGCGAGCCTGACCTTGCTGAAGGCGCAGGTGAGCGAGCCGATGATTAAAGACGACAGACCGGGGCTCGTGAACGAAATTGGAATTAGTAATCAACAGGTGGACCAGCTCGAGCAAACTGTTTCACGAAAGTCAAGAGCCGAAGCAACTTTCAGAAAAAAGTATTAGAAACGAAGATCGGGAAGCTTCGGATGCCGATTTCAAGGGCTCAGTTTTAAGCGACGAAAATGACATTGATTGGTGGCCCAGGTTTGAGTGCGTGTGCTAAGGTAACTGGCAAATTTTGCGTCTGGGTTTTTGGTTTGACTACGTTTCAGAATCTTGTTCATTTCTCCCGAAACGTTGGCATATCCAAGGCATTCCAAGCCTGCTATTTTTGCTGATTAATCGCGTTAGCTATTCATCCATGTAACGTCTCTAATCGACAAACGCGGCATACATATTGCATGCTTAATTTACCTTGATTTTTCATACTGATGAATGGCATTTGCATCGATTGAATGTTAGTGCTTCGAAAATGCGATATTCTGCGTATGGAGAGGTTCCCATGGTAGCCCTGAAACGCACTATAATTCTAGTGTAAATTTGATCAAATGCTGTTTGGAAAACATTTGGGTTTGGTAGGTGTAACTCGCTTACAAAATAGGTGTAGCTTTTAATGCAAAGACGTACTGTATTATTTGATTTGGAATGCTTTGTATAGTAGGCTGCATCATTATTTTTACTCATTGACGTCTTGTTCTTTTCAGAAGGTGGATCCAGAGCTGATCTTCACCAAGCAGGAGCGGATCGGAAAGGGCTCCTTTGGAGAAGTGTTTAAAGGAATTGATAATCGGACGCAGCAGGTCGTTGCAATTAAGATAATCGACTTGGAAGAAGCCGAAGATGAAATCGAAGATATCCAACAAGAAATCATGGTCCTGTCCCAGTGTGACAGCTTATTCGTTACTAAATATTTTGGCTCGTTTCTTAAAGTAAGTAGCAACGTCTTCCTTGATTTCTATCATTGGTCAAAGGTGTTTAACAATTCCACTTGACCCTAGGGGACTAAATTATGGATCATCATGGAATATTTGGGTGGTGGCTCTGCCTTGGATCTCATGAAAGCAGGATCCTTCGAAGAAACCCACATTGCCATTATTCTGAGGGAGGTATTAAAAGGCCTGGACTATCTTCACTCGGAACGGAAACTGCATAGGGATATCAAAGGTAGTCAAAAATTTAGTTGTCATCAGATGTGAACAAAACGATAACCTTCAATATCCGTTGTCATAGTATCTAATTTGTGAGTTGTGTAACCTTATCATTGACTTTCATTGTTCGGGTCAAATGATAGGTACAAGTTATTTATTCAATTCTCTAGTTTTTTTCTTATAAGTGCATGTACTCTTTGATTCAAGTTCAAAACTTGCAGTCCTAAAGGCAGGGTGGTTTCATACTAAATCATGAATAATCCTTTTAGCTGCCAATGTGCTCCTCTCAGAGATGGGAGACGTAAAGTTGGCAGATTTTGGAGTGGCCGGACAGCTGACAAATACAACCAGCAAGAGGAATACATTCGTTGGCACTCCATTTTGGATGGCGCCAGAAGTGATAAAGCAGTCTGCGTACGATTCCAAGGTTAGTTTTGTAATCAAAAGAGCAGTAATCAATCCTTGCTCTATGAAAAGAATGCTTTACACAAAAAAAAGGTTGGGACAATTCGCAACCAGTCTGTTAAACTTGCAACTTAATTTCATTTTTGTTCCCAAAGGCTGATATATGGAGCTTGGGAATCACCGCCATTGAATTAGCCAAAGGTGAGCCTCCCAATTCGGAACTGCATCCGATGAGAGTGCTCTTTCTCATCCCAAAAAACAACCCACCGCAACTAACGGGCAATTACAGCAAGCAGTTCAAAGAATTTGTGGAAGCATGCCTGAATAAGGATCCAGAAAACGTAACTATGCTTTTGTAGTAAATTAGTCATTTGTGCACTATTTTGGTTGAAACTTGAGTAGTCATCATTGTACAGTATTCAGTGGCGTTTTTAAAGAGAAATGATTTTCATTGTCTGCCTGTCGATCTTTCTCTAGAGACCAACAGCCAAGGAACTTCTGAAATTCAATTTCATTAAGAAAGCAAAGAAGAACAGCCATTTGATGGATCTCATAGACAGGTACAAGCGATGGAAGGCACAGGGCAACAGCCCAAGTGGATCAGAATCTGATGGATCAGAGTAAGTCTTTTTTTTATTCAGGTGAATTTTAACAGGTATGTTTGGTATGTTGTCCATAATTAGTGATAATGCAGTATGGCAGTTAGTTATAATCCTGAGACGAGAGGTAATGCAATGTTCCAATAATGAACCAGTAGTTAATTTTAACTATGAATTTTAAGAGCAGAATGCACCATCATGCATTAGCTTGGCATGTTGTCCATACTAGTGATAAAACAATATGACAGTTAGTCTTAAGTTATAATCCTGAGACATGTGGTAATGCAATGTCCAAATAATGGAACAGCAGTTAATTTAACTATGCTTTAAAAAAGGGACGATGCTAGCCAAGGGTTAAATCATAAAGACACAGAAGGATGGAATAGCACGGTACGCACTCCTTTGGATAATGAGCTGCAGATTCTTCAACCACAAGCTAAGCGTAATAGTAAAATTCTGAATGGAGATATTGGAGGATCTAAGACGACGCCAGAGTGGAATGACCAGTATGTACACAGATCGGACAGAACATCGATTGTGAGTTGTCTTTTGTTTTCTTTGCTGTTATTATTTTTCCTCTGCTAAGTTTGTTGAACGTTTTCATCAACTTTTTTTCGTTATCACAGCCCCCACGCCCCCTATCATCTGCCCCTCCCCCACCGAACGTTGGCTTAATTCAGGATATTGGCGATTCCGAAAGGAACTACCGAGAGACTAAGGAATCGCGAGACAAGGATAGCAGTCGCAATGTCACGACAAATTCCTCTATTTTAATTCCACCAACTAAACCAACTTGTGTGACGACTGTCATCCATCCTCTGATTTCTGAGGTGTGTAGCATGTGTATTCTCTTTAAAGTATTGGAAAAAGTAATTTTGTAGCAATTTCTCAAATGAGTTGTTGCCAAATTTCAAGGCTGTGCTAAATGGGCGTTACTTTGACATTGTAGGTTCAGCGGAAGCAGAAGAATAATTCTAAAAGTGGAGAGCTGTCTCATAGGTCCAACGCCATAGAAGAGTTGCGGAATGCTTTTGATTTAGCGGAGAAATCATGCCCTGGTATAACCGAGTCTTTCATGAGAGATATTTTGAAAAAAGTACAGCCTAACCTAACCTCATCAAGGCTACAGGATGCAATGAACAAGCTCGTACCGTAAGTCAGCTTTTTTAAAAAGCTTTTTCAGTATAAAATGACCTGGGTGAAAGCATTTTGCTCTATGACTAGCAGCAACATATTCACCCAACTAGTTTAGCAGGTGATGAAAGAGATGTGTTGGTTAGATTTTCAAAGATGCCAAAATTGCTCCAGAAAGAGATCTCATGCATACAAACGTATCATTTCAGAGATGGTCATTAATGTTTACTTCAGCCCGAGAAAGAATTCATTGCGATTCCTCTTTGAAATCGAATGTTGAACATGCCAACACCACGTGCCGTCTAATTTTCAAGGCAGCCTCCGTCGTTACCATGCATCCTTCGCTCCCTCGTTTCGTTATTTTTGTTTTCTCTCACCCCCCTTTCAACGACAGAAAGCGAATATTTGGGACTCCCGACATTTGTAAATAGAAAACTTTTATGGCCGGGATTCTGCACAGCCATCACGAATTAGCTGGGCCAAGGGACTAACTGTCCTCTAGTCCAAAAAAGCGATCGTCGTCATCGGCCGTGGAGGCTAGAAGAGAGGGGGTGGAGCTTTGTCTCTTGGGGGACTTAGTTGCCATATGCCGCATATCGGACGCCCGCTCATTCCATTTATACATGTATTTAGGTTTATCGCAAATTAAGGGCAAGCACTTATTTAAAAATAATGTTGATTTGTGTACAAAAGACAGGATTCTATTCGTCAGGTTTAGCGTTGGGATGCAGAACGAACCAAATAAACCATGCACGTGTACCTCGTAGGGAGGTTTATTTATAAATGTTTCCTTATTCACGATTTTAGTTGCCAATTTCCAGAGTTGGCCATATGTGAATTTCTGGAAGTGCGTGCTGGAATTTCATTGTGTGAGAAGCGATGAGGGTTTGCCAGTTTCCACAATTCCCCATGCATTGGTTGTTTTTTGTCATGTGCTAACTTTCTGTAAGCACATACATTGACATAAGGTTTATCACCCCGTAGAGGATTTTATTGCTTTGCGCTTACTGATGCTTTATTTTGGAAAACTAATTGCCTAATTAGATTTCTTCAGTCAAAGTGGAAAGAAGTAAATTTTACCATTTAAGTTATTTTTCTATTGCCATTTTAATTTTCTGATGTCCCGCGAACTGAAACGCTGGAAATTTGGATGTTTTCTGCAAACAGCATTTGACATCTCTGTGAAAGTGCGCGCACTTTTTCTTATTTTTAAAAGTTTGGTCTATTCACTACTGCCTAACAGGTTTTGATACCCTAATGGAAAGTTTTTAAACTGTATCTCCGATGCACTTTAAATATTAAATCTGTTAAAAGTTAAGAAAAAGTCGCAATCACCATATATAACCAAACGTGTTACAATGGATGACAGGAGTGTATTTGACTGTTGTGAAACTATCAAGGTTAGCCTGGTTCAATTGCGTTACGAAACATGGTTGGTGTGCTTTTGCTTTGATGTGAAATGAAATTATTCTCTTCAAGAATTTATTACAAAAATTTTGCAAAAATGTTTTCTTTTGATTCCATTTTTTACCACATTACATGAGCGATGAAGTGCACTCACTGCATTGACACTTGATGACGATAATAACTTTAAACATCTGAATTTCATCTGATGATACAATCAATATACACATCCTGATACGCATGTAAACCTGTACCTTTTGATGCCCAATAATCGTCATAAGTAATGGCAACTTTTCTAGCAAATCAGCCCATGGAATCCTTGTATTGCACAGTCGTATGTGACTATTTTTGTTGTCAATCAGCAGATTTGCATTTTGCACTTGGGAGTACTTGTGCAAATTTGTATGGTCTCTTTGGCTCGTTCTACTCCCTACGCTCAAGAATTCAGTTAGGCAAATACGGAATATGGGTTTCCTCCCTGACTGACATAGGAAGGGATTCTGGGAGCTCGTACTTGAGCCACATTGAACGTTAATTTTCATGTACAGTTTAATTCGTATTAAAGGTTCTATGTGGAGAATTTTAGGCTTGCTGTACATTTTTTATCACCAACGAAGGATTCTACACTATTTTATTATCAGATTTGGAGTTAATATATCAAAACTTGCAAGATATTCGATAGATAGATAAATGAGTTATTTTTGTCAAAGTAGGGTTTTCACGGAAAAACCGTTAATTAGTGTTACTTCGAATTTCCCACCTTGGGCTTTCGCTAAGCGGCAAATTTGAACAAAATAAAAAATAATCGTATATTATCACCAGTAGCCAATTTCCCTGCTCTGATTCTTATAAAAAACCATGGGGGCGAGTATTCGGAGATTAAAAACCTATACACTCAAATTTTACTCGTATTGAGTTATCTAGCAAGTTCATAGTCGGGTTGTCTATGTACAATGCAATTGCTGCACTTCTGATTGACATCACCGTGTGAGATTAGATTTAAAATCTCATCATCATATATATCTTGAAACCAAGGCCATTATTTGGAAAAAAACACAACAGTCCAACTTGTGGCTAAGTTAGGTGAAACAGTTGCTAATGCATAATTTCTACTTCTGAAGAACGCGAGCAGAGTTTGTGCTGTTATTTGCATAATGGCTTTACAATCTGGATACAACTTCCATGGTTCACAGGTATGTCATTTTCTGTTGGTATTTATTGTCGCTGTCAGTTAGATTAATTTAGCCAAACCCAACTGTGTTTGTTTCTTGTTTTAAAATAGACCCTTGGCATGTCTGCTTACTGTACAAGCATTCCAAAGACCTTTTATTGCACCGCTTTTGGTCTAGAATTACTTTGTCAAAAAACTTTTTGATGAAGAGTCCATCTAGGAAAAAAGTGACGTAATTTAGTTGTAATTGATTAGCTTGCAGCTTATCAGATGATCGATTCATCGGAATTTCACATTATCAGGGACAAAAATTAAGCTTTCTGTTCACACTGAGATTAATTGTGTCATACAAATTTGTAATAATGTATTGATGATAAATGTGTATATTTGAAAATGGTGAAAATTGCCAATGTAAAGATTCAAAATTACTGTTATGAGTGGAAATAGTGAATATTAAAATTTAATTTAATTAGGTTGACCCAGAAGTCACATTTACGCTTCAAGAACAAATTGGTCATGGCGCATTTGGAGAAGTTTTCAAGGGAATTGATAATAGGACGCAGAGGGTTGTCGCCATCAAGATAATCGACCTAGATGAAGCTGACGATGATATAGAGGATATTCAGCAGGAAATTATGGTCCTGTCCCAATGTGACAGTCCTTACGTGACGAAATACTATGGTTCATTTATCAAGGTGGGCTTGCATACTGTATACATGGATGAAAAGTGGCCATTATTGCTAACTTTCAACTTGTTTGTGACATCATTGTTGCGGTTGCAGGAAACTAAGTTATGGATCATTATGGAGTATTTGGGAGGTGGATCAACATTGGACCTCATGAATGCAGGACTGTTCGATGAAACCCATATTGCCATTATTTTGAGAGAAGTACTGAAAGGTTTAGACTATCTCCATGATGGAAAGAAGTTGCATCGAGATATTAAAGGTAGACCATTTTAATTCTTTATCTTATTTTTTTTGTTTTGCTTTTTAAGGTCTATAGATCCGGAAATAACGGAATATTTTTAGAATAAAAATTGCTTCAAATGTCGCCAGTTTATCTTCTGGCAACGGATTTTTTTTTCAAATTTCCCGCCCTTGTGACATTATGAAAATGCTGCAATTTTTGTAACAAAAGTTTCTCAATTCGAAATTTTTTTCTCCATCATGTGGTGATTGTCAGAAATTATATAATTACGTTATAATCATGCTGGAGCGTCAAGAATTGGCGATATTTCAGCAATACTTGATGTGGAATGGACCCACCATGGCCTGTAAACAATATCTATGTTATTATATCACATGTGCAACATGTGATGCATGAAGGAGATGAAGAATGAAAATTAATGTAAAGTATTTTTTCTGTAGCTGCCAACGTGTTGCTGTCCGATAGGGGTGACGTAAAATTAGCCGATTTTGGAGTGGCCGGATCGCTGACCATCACGACCATGAAAAAAACCACGTTTGTCGGCACACCGTTCTGGATGGCGCCTGAAGTGATAGAACAGTCTGGATACGACACCAAGGTGTTTATTCAGCCCATGTGATGCTATTAGTAAATTAATAAATTGCATGTATACAATTTTTTTGCTACCATTGATGGCGATCATGTTACTACATTTGTAGGCTGATATTTGGAGCCTGGGGATCACCGCTATTGAGTTGGCCAAAGGAGAACCACCCTATGCAGATCTCCATCCAATGCGGGTGCTCATTAACATTCCAAAAAGCAAAGCACCAGAACTGACTGGTGATTTCAGCAGACCACTCAGAGAATTTGTAGAGGCATGCCTGAACAAGAATCCAGACAATGTAAGAATCGACATTCAGAAATAATGGTACAAATGCCATTATGCAATTAAAATGACAATTATAAAGATGTACAATGATCACGCCTAGAGACCAACAGCCAAAGAACTTCTGAAATTCCCCTTCATCAAGAGGGCGAAGAAGAACAGTTATCTTTTGGATCTCATCGATCGGTATCGCCACTGGAAACTGAATGGCGGGTAAGCTCAGCTTCTATTGCCCAAAATTTTATAAGCCATAAAAGTACTGTTATTGCACATGCTGAAATAATGTAGTTACGCATATACAATCATTTATGGAATTTTACAGTGATGATGAGGATGCTGAGGATACTGAAAGTCAGTGGAATAGCAAAGCTGAGCGGGCATCAATACATGCATCACGCGTGGGCTCTCAAGTGCATCTTCGGGCCCTTCAGTCTCTTCCCAAACATAATTTTGAGCATTTCCAAGACGATTTGAACCTAGAGCTTTTCACACCAGTAATAGCGCCAGATTTTGTGTCAAATGTTATTCGTCCACTAATTCTCGAAGTAGGTGGAACGATCATACAATTTGAGCACTTGTTTTGAAAAACACTGTATTTTATTATTTAATTAACAAACGTGGAAGAGGTGCAATAACATTAACATGCAATGTTTTTAGGTAAAGCCAAATAAGCAGAAGAATAATGTCAACTGGTCCAGTGCCATGGAAGAGCTGCTGAAAGGATTTGACTCTGCAGAAACATTGTGCCCAGGCATAATCGAGACCTTTACAAGGGAACTGTTGAAGACCTTGCAACATGATAATGGCCCAATTGCACTGCAGGAAGCACTAAATAAACTTGGCTCGTAAGTTGCTCAAACGTTCTTAAAATCATTTGTAAATAATTAAAATTATTCGGTTTAATGACATTTGTTCTTGCATGATTTAAATGTCATTTAATACCATTAGGCAGGCTGCATTTGTGAACTCACTCAATGGTTTTAACGTCCTGATCGCTATGATACTTTCCCACAACCTCAACGTGTTCATTTTAGTTAGCTAATCGGTACATTAACGATTGCATCCTTATTCCCAACTCATGCTAAGAGTAAGCAAAACATTTTCAGATTTAATCCAAATTGTCAACTGAGAAAACTGAAGCAAGGGCAATTCGTGAATTTAATTACAAATAATTCATATACATTTTAGCATGACTGAGAATAACAACAAATTCAAAATTTGAACAGTTGCATCGCAGCAGAAAATAAAATGAACGATGTAAGAGTATTTAACAAGAATCAAGTTGCAATCTTTCATGTTTCCAATCCAGTTTTATGATTGAGCACGCTCAATTGGTGATAAGTTTTTATTAAATCCCCAAAAAATCGTTTTAAACGCCTTACATATTGTTTAAATTAGTTTTTGCAAAGATTAAAAAAATGTAATGCCTGAAGACGCACCCACTGAAGTAGTTGGCGTATTGGAGCCCTGCTGTCCTATAACCGTCATTGAGCATTCCATCTTCGTGCCCTTTGGAGATGTTTGGGATATATGCAAATGTATACGTATGGAATGACTTTCCTCTCAGATGTCAACGGGAAGGGACTCTAGCAGCATGTGAAGTATGTTTTCGACGTGTCTATTCGAGGTACTGTTCATCACTGCAAGATATCTCATAACAGAAAGTGATCTTCTTCATCCAAGAATTATTTGATGTATTTTTCCATGAACTTTTTGTGGAACTCAGACCGTAAACTATCATTAATGAAACGCTTCTCCTTTCTGTCAGGCTCACCTCGAGCACAGTTTTTAAAAACAACATCATCATCCCAACGCCGTTTTACCTAAGATATAAGGCAAGAGTTAACACTGTCCAATTAAAGAAAGCAATTACTTGCAGTACAAAATTTGTCCCAACCTTGAAGTCTGTACTTCTAGCCTGCGTACTAAGCAGTGGGTTTCCACTAAGGATATTCTCCATTCGAATACGTTCTTCTTCAACCTTTTTTTCTGCTTCCTAACAGAAAATAGCAAAAAATTAAGAAATGTATGGAAAGATCCCTCCTTCTTCCCAACCAGGCTCTAAAATTCAACTCGCCTTGCGGGCATTTTCAGTAGCTCTTTCTTTTTTTATTCGGTTAAGTTCAGCCATTAATTCTGCGGTGTCGTCCTCGTCACTATCATCATCACTGTCTTCATCCTAAATGATTATCACAATTTTTAATGCGATTCAAGGTCTACATTAAATAAACATCATATATCCAACTTACATCCTCATCCAGTGGATCATCAGCATCTAAATTGGCCGTGGGTATCTGATCTAAACGTGGTTTTTTCATACTGGCACTGTTGATTTCTATAAACAAATAGAAATAATGAGTATACGCTACGAAAAATTCTTATACAAGTAGTCGAGGCAACAAACTTTTGAGAAGCTAACCTCTTGCTGCTCTATCGCCTCGTTTCTCCCTTTCCATCAGCCTTTCTCGGGATGCAATCCTCTCTCGTTCATCTAAATCCTTGCGAAAGTCTCGGTTACGGATCTCGCTAGTTGTGTCCTGGCCAGTTTGGCGATACTTAAGCTTAGTGTGTGATGGCAGATCTCGACTGGAATATTGCTTTGAAATGGCACTGAGGTCTTTTTCACCACGCCCCGTTCCACCGCGGGCAGAGTCAAACGTTGGCCTGGCCGCAGTCGTCATCTTAATTTGTTAACTAGAAAATCTGAAAGCAAAGAATTTTCAAATATAGTGTCTGAAAATAAACTACAGGCCCCTTAGCTGAGGACCTTTCTTTCATACTGTCATTACTACCACAGAATTATTCGTCCAAGTTAGGATTTTGTGGGATTTATGACTATATCGCTATTCGATTACCTAAAATGATTCGCGAATATTGCATATCTAATGACATAATAGTAGCATATTTAGTAAGGTTGATTATATCGTTATTTGGTCAATGAGTATATGTACTAGTATGTTATTACATCCATGACCAGCCTTGGACTAGCTGATGTAGCCTAGGCTTAGATAGCTGAACAAATTTAACTGCAGAATAAGTACACGAAGTTGATTTCACGCTCACTGACCTCAAGAAATTAATGTGTTCAAAGTGACACAAAGAAATTGAGAGTATAACAAACGAACTTACCAGAGTATGAGTTGCAACAAGAAATTCACGAAACTCAATTTCAACTAACGTAAATTGAAAAGCCGGTAAGTAGCGACACCTATTTGTGGTGGCTCATATTTCATGAGGACCAGATAGAAATCATCAGCATCCACCATAGGGAGACCAATATTAGCTTTGTCTTTTTGTGTTGAAATAATGAGTCAATGATGTAATTTGTCTTTTATTAATTAATCGTTTTATATTTATATAGCTACAAAGTTGTATATCAACTATTTAAACTCCTTTTACTGCACTATGCGAGAGCGCGTGAAAGGGATATCAAGACCAGTTGTCTGACATCGCTGTTGTCGTTCTTTGAAACGGGACTTGAAGTACAGTTCTAAATAAGTTACGGATTCGGGAGTAAAATGTGCTTTAATAACGCGTAAAAAATAATATCAAGCTGTAATGCATAGATAGGTTTGTTACTCAACGCCACAAGTGCCTTGCGGTTATTTCGCCGCTTTGTTTCGTGCCTTTGAGAACTACGAATCGCCGACCAAGCATGCCGACTATTGAGAAGCAGCCAAAAACGTCAAAATGGAACGAAATCACAGCAACGGCAACGCGAAGCTCACATCGGCGAAACGATTTCAGTTTTCTAAATTGTTTAGGATACAGAATAGATTCGTGATTACATTTCCAGTAAACGGGTGAGTTGCTGAATCGAGCTGGGAAGAAATGCAGATCAACCCTGTCGTGCCATGGAATCTGGCACTGTAAATACCAGCGCACTAGGTCGTGTAGAAATTTGCTCGCTTTAAATAGTCGTAATGTTAGAAGTTCAGGAAGTTTATTTGCGTGAAAGTAATAATTGATAAATGAGTGGAAAGCGGAGAAAATTGAAGGAAAAAAAGACAACTTTCCATTTTTCGGCGCTGGGCGGCGCTGTTTCCGTTGTGTTTTGCGGTCGCCGGATGGCGCTGTGGTTCCTTTCCAACTCTCATTTAAAGTGTGGAAGCGAAGGAGTGCGGTTGTGTCGTGCCTGATGTCGAGTTTGCCATGCTAACATTTGCAAAACTATATGGAAAATGCCAACGGCTGCTCAATACGTCGTCAGCGGACTACTCATAGGACTGTTCTGCTCGACCAGCGGGAATTTAAACCTGTTCATCCGCCCCGATGAGACCAAGAAATTATTAGGTGAGTTGAAGCCAACCTGTTTTAGCTGAAGTACCGAGGTGCTCGCTCAGGTGCCCGGTGTGGGGCAGCGACCGACGTTGCCCTGGGTGACAAGTGATGTTTGAATCGATGAATAAACTAATTAGGTTCGTGTTTAGTCGCTAGAAATGCGTTTCCACGTGAAATAAATGCGGAAGACATAACTCGTCTAGTGTCTTGTTGCGAAGCTCGTTGGAAACGTGACTACTGTGTACATAAGTTGTCAGATAGCTGCTGCTAAATCACTATCGTAGAAGGTGAAGAAGTTTCAGATCAGAAAACTTGTCATCAACACGTTCGTTTTCTGCTTGCCTTCCGCATAATTACTTGACTGACAATATGAAGTGTTAAAGGAAACGTATTATCGTAAATTCCGATTCAAAACCTTATTGCCTGAGCCAAGGCAGTTACATATGCACTACGCTGATTTTGCACATCGCCAAATTACACGTATTTTTACACGTATTACAAAGTATTTTAAGTCACCGGTGTTATCTGGCATAATTTTATTTGTATAAAAAATTCATTAGCGTGAATTTCACCCAAAATGCAAATATGCATCTCTCTGATAGGAAACGTAGCTCGTATCTTGTTTTTCCCTCTGGTACCGTATCTGAAATATACATCTTCACATTCAAACTAGATTTTGCCAGAGTTGTTTTTCCTTCTTAGTTTACATAAGTATACATGCGTTCGTTTCCCTCTCAGACGAAGGGAAATAGCTTTCAAAACTCATATAATACAGTCCTATGCATATTTTGCCATAGCTTTTATCTTGTTCGAGCAAGAAGTTTTGTCCCTTTTCAGATAAACGCAATTTTATGCGTCGCAATACCACATCCATTTCAACAACCTCTCTTATTTGAATGAAACCTTGTCGACTGTCAGAGACATTGACCATCCGAGTAACAGGGGGCTGGCGCGCTCGCCGAAATGCTTTATTGTCCGTGAATAATTCGCGCCTATAACAATCAGAACCACGTGTTTGTAAATAATGCTCATTTGCATCAAATGAGGAGAACTTAACTGCTAAACACGGACTCGTTGTTCTGACGACAATATGCATAGAGAGAGGGGTTGGAATTTGCATTGTATTTCTTTTCATTGCTACATAGTTAGGCTGTTTTTTGCTGACAATGACATGTGTTTGGATGCGTGTTTTCATTTTGAATGTACAGCCATTTACATGCACATGTATTCACAATGTAGGTGGTTCCGATTTTAAATAAGTCTTTCACTAAAAAATTCTTCTGCAATCGGTATTTCTCGATTCACACAATAGCCGATCAACTCAAAGTATTTACAGTGGGGCCTACTGACTGCATTAATTGTTGTTGAATCCTCTATTACCTTCATTTGGGGCCGTTTTTGAAAAATTAGACATCGATTTTGTCATTATTTTCACACTTCGTAACGTCCATGTTTCGGACGTGCCGATTAAATTGCGCAACCTGGCGTTCTTAAGCAGCTCTTAAAATTCAAAGTAAGACGTTTAAAACAGTTCAACCGTGAATAATTAGGGAGTTAGCGATAATTTCGTACGAAATTATAAAACGAAATTGACTAAATGGAAAAACGGATTTCGTTAACTTACTCACCTAGAGTTTGCGATTAGCTCTTTCCGAAATTATTTCCGAAATCGATTATATGTAAATGCAGCAGACGATGTTTACA